>SDVV010040524.1:0-10526 GCA_016164225.1 Gammarus roeselii | reverse complement strand
TCCAGTCGGTATAAAGGGTGAGAGAGCGCCAAGGTGAATCCTCCACTATCCAAGGTCCTGGGGTGGGTGTCGCCCATGTCTGTGATGTGGCCTGGAAGTGGGAGACCTGTGTGCTGGCACTGCTCTGCGTTTGCCAGACCCGAAATTGAACCCAGAGGACACCCTGGAGAGGGGTGGCTATTTTAGGCAGTGAAGCCAGTACGGGTGCTGCGGCACAGCCCGACAGATACCCAGGGGTGGAAAAGCCCTGTAACGGGGTGCCAGCCAGAGAGCGGCACGCCCGGGGTGCCCGGTTTTATTCTATAGCCCAGGTGAGCCTGGTCCCAGTGGTCATAACCTGGGTTGGTGTGTGCGGAGTTGGTGTTGGTTTGGCAGGCTCCATGACCTTGCCACTTGAACAGCTTGGGTGGGCATTTCGCCATCACTTACACTAACATGTGAGGCAAACATACATATTTTTCTCGTATGTATCTCTAACTGGCAGGGCAAATTCATGTTATGAATAGGCTAACTTGTTGTTCATATTCTGATTTAGGAACCATTAGGCATTTGGATAGGGCGACCAGCGCATGGCATGCTGCGGCATGTCAAAAATGAATAGTGGTTTGCTAATATGCGCCAGCGGTTCTTGTGAATGGGGGTAAGGGGTGGGTGAGCAATGCATAAGTGAAGTATTAAGGCTTATATAGTAATCTGTATCTCACCTTTGCAGCCCCCCACTGCCCCAACAGCCCTGCCAACAGAGCATGCGGCATGGAAGGCAGTATACCTTGGAGCGCCAGCAGTCCAAAGAACAACACGTCATCAAAACGGCAGCAGGGTGCTGGACGGATTGTGCTTCATAGGTTGAACAAAAACTCTGAAGACAGTCAGCAATTGCACACAACTGTCTAAAACAGAAACCAAACCACAAAATCATGTCTGTTATGCCTAGCAAAATTTGTAGAACACCCCTCAACTCCTCAGCCAAGTCCCTCTTGAAGCCACGAAAGGAGTTGCACAGCACCACATCAGAGGACAGACTGTTCCAGTCCTGAACACAGCCACAATAAAAGAATCTGCATTCATAGTTGGTCCGACAACATGTAACCACCAGCTTGATATAATGACCATGTGTGCCAATATCTGGAGGTTGCTCAAATAGAGCAGACAAATTTAAATCCACAGAACAGTGAAAAATCTTCCAACACTTCACCAGATCCAAATGCAACAACCTCCCCGTGACAGAAAACAACTGCAAAATCTTGAGCCTCTCACCATAGTCCACTTCACCCAGACCATCAATTTCCCTGGTCCACCATCTTTACACAGACTCCAAGAGTCTCTCATCCCCCAAATATCCCACTTTCCTCACACAAGAGCAATAGTCCAAGATGGGCCTTATATGAGTTATAAACAAAGACACCATGAGAACAGAACTCCTATTGACAGTAGAACAGAGCAGACTGGTTGCCAGAGTAGAAACCTTTCTAACAACACTCTTCACATGGAGGTGAAATCACAACTAGTCAACAAGCACTCCCATGGCCCTTTAGAGGAATCAATAAGCTCAAGTGCCAAACCATTCAAATTATAAGCAATTCCATCATCAAGCATCTTCAATTCAAGACAACCCCTGTCCAAATGCATAAAGACACATTTGGCTATGCTCAGAGAGAGATTCCATGACAAGAGCACAGACTGCACCAAATTGAGATCTCTTTGCAAAGAAGACACTCAGGTGACTGTTTGTACATTGCGTGGGAGACTCAAATAAAGTTTGAAGTCATCAGCAAAAGCCTTCCACTTACAAGCCACTCCTGCTGCAACATGATTAACATACAGTAGACTCCTGGGCCCAGCACAGACCCCTGGGGTACACCACTAGTCACCTCCCAAAAGTCACTGACAACTTCCACCACAGAAACACATATTCCTTCCAATCAGAAAACTACAAATCCAATCCAACAATTCACCATGAATACACACACATCTTAATTTGGCCAGTAAAACAGAGTGATTGACAACATCAAATGCCTTAGAGAAATCCAGGAAGACCCCATCCACCACCATTCAATCATCTGACAGATCAGCAACCTCACCATAAGTAAGCAATAGTTGATCCTCCGTGCTACTTCCCACCCTAAATCCAATCTGGCCGCTCGACAAATTTCCCGAATCTTCCAGAAAAGAGACCATCTGAGACACAATAACCCGGTCCATCTCCTTATAACAAACAGAAGTGAGACTCACAGGTCAATAATTGAGAGGCTTGCTCCTTGCACCAGACTTGAATAAAGGAACAACATGAGATTTCTTCCAGGCCCCTGGCAAAACTCCCTGGTCCAACACCTTCACAAATATCATTGACAAGGGCAATGACAGCTGCCATTAACATTGCTTCCATCATCATGTCCAGGGGTAGAAGATGAATCTAAATTGTCCAGAACCTTGGAGACTAACTAGACCTAAATCATTTCACTCTTATATATGAATTAAAAAGACTGGCTCTACCTCTGTGGGTCCTCTGAAGTTGATCAACGGTGATGTGGTTACTGACCCTCTCATGATGTGTGAGGTTTCTGCCTCTGGCTTTTCAAATGTGTTTTCTGGACCCCACATCTCCTGCTCCCCACCAGGTGAGTGATGGTGTAATAGAGCCCATTGTAGTTAGACCAGCTGATGGGCTGTTGGTGCTCTCTGGACTTGATGGTAACTCAAGTATGGGATCAGATAATCTGCATCCGTTATTGTCAATGTCTTGCTCCTCTGAGTTGGCATATCCTCTTTCTAAATTTTTTAATAGGTTCTTGGTGGAAGGATCCTTGCCTTGCCTGTGGAAATTGTCTAATGTTGTTCCCTTATACAAGGCCAAATTATGGTATGACTCTCTGTATTGTTGACCTGTGAGTTTGATGTTGGTTTGCTGCAAATCAATGGAGCATATAATAGTTTCACGACTGACATCGTATTTGGAGGCCAATGCCATCCTTTCGGAAGATCAGCTTGGCTTCCGGAAGGGGAGGTCAACTGAGGATCAGCTCCTACTTACTTATGGAGATGTATCTCACTGGGTGGATTAGGGACTGGTTGTGGACATATTTCTGCTGGACTTCTCAAAGGCATTTGATGTTGTGTCCCACTCTGTGCTGATGCAGAAGGTGCAGTGTCTGGATGTTTCCACACAGCTACTGCTCTGGATTTCTGAATTCCTGACTGCCAGGGAAAGGAGAGTTGTTTGTGGGAGGGCAGTTAGTGTCCGTAGAGCCGTTGCCAGTGGTGTGCCGCAGGGCCCTGTATTATTCCTGATTCTTCTCTATGTATTGTTCCTGATCCTTCTCTTTGTCATGCAAAGTCAAAGCTTTTGCTGATGATTATGAGTTGTACCTGCAATCATGTTCATGCTGAGGTAGCTACAAAAAGCTTCTGGTCTGGCTAACAATTTACTGAGATCCAATGTTAGTTGGAGTCCAGATTTCATGGTATCATGTTTTGTGTCACATATCCACCCTGTCCTAGACTACTGCTCCTGTGTTTGAAATTTAGAGTTTATTGCTGATCTAAGGATGTTGGAGTTGTTCAGCGTTGGAGGACAAAAAAAATATGGATTTGGCCTGGCTGCTGGCTGGGACTAGCCAGCAGCCAGGCCAAATCTGTGATGCCGTTCTTTTGGGTGGCCTCATTTCTTCTTCGGTCTGCTGCGGGAAATTTCACGCTCGTGTGTCTTGTCTTTGGGTAGAGGAGGATGTTGTTAGTTGTCTTTTGAATGGATACTGGTGGTGCTGTGCAGTATTTTTGTTGCAGGTGTAGATGTTCTGGTAGAACCAGTTCTTCTTGTGTTCCTGGCAAGGAGACTGGACTTGTCAGCTTTCAATCAGTTGTTGGTTGCTGTTGGATCCCTTACCAAAAAAGTTGATGAGTTGTCAAGGAGAATTGAGTCTGCATCTGGCGGTCATTCTGCCAACAAGGCACTCGATGGCTCTATGGCCTACAAAGTTACAATTTCTAGAGAGGGGATTCATGCAAAATTGAGAGAATTGCCCAAACAGGAACTCTGCCAAGACTCTATTGTCCTCAGAGGTTCCCAGACTAGCAGTGCTGAGGGTGTGAAGGAGAAATTTGACGAAGTTTGCTTGGCCCTGGACATCGGAGAAGTTGAGCTCAGTGGACTTGTGAGGATCAGCAAAAACAGCTTGTTTCGAGCTAAAGTTCTGGATTGTGATCAAAGGAGGATTATGCTAGGTGGTGCCAAGAATTTAAGATTCTTGGATGAGTTTGTCTGTTCTCATACAGAGGGACTTGACCTTCTGACAGCGACAGGAGATTATTGCGAGAAGGGCTGCTGCTGGCTGTGGGGCAATAGCTGCACACCGGGGTGCAGCTGGACGTGAAGGCGGTGGGGTTGCTGGTGGTCATGCTGGGGGCTTTGGTGTTGTGCTGATGACTGCAATAATGGTGCTGGTGGCCACTGGGACGGTTCTGGTGTTCGCGGGGGCGGTTCTGGTGTCCGCGGGAGTGGTTTTGGTCTCCACGGGAGTGGTTTTGGTGTCCACGGGAGTAGGTCTGGTGGTCGTTGTGGCAGCGGTGGCGGTTTAGATGGGCGCGGTAGCGGTTTAGATGGCCGCGGTGGCCACGGTGGCGGCTATGGTGGCCACGGTGGCGGCTATGGTGGCCACGGTGGTGGCCACGGTGGTGGCCACGGTGGCGGGTATGGTAGCCACGGTGGCGGCTATGGTAGCCACGGTGGCGGCTATGGTAGCCACGGTGGCGGTGACGTTCTTATTGAGGGAGCTGCGGTTTGCCGCGGCGGTGCTGCGGCTGTTGGATCCATCAATTGTTGAGGGCCTCTGCAGTCCCCGTCTCACAGTTTTCATTGCTGAAGATTGACCGGGCAAATTTCAATAGTCTTACAAACAAAATAGATTCTATTTCAGAAAGTAGTAAGGAGGTTTTTGTGGTTGCTGAGACTTAGCTTGTAAGCTCGGTTTGCTTTTCTTTTGAGGTTGATGGGTTTTTTCTTAGAAGAGGAAATTCACATACTGGAGTGGGAAAACACGGTGTTTGTAAATATTTGTAAAAAATCACTGAAGTATGAGGAGGTTAGTTAATCTGGACTTGCCAAATGTAGCAGCAGCTTCTCTGGTTCAACTTGATTAGTGAATTTTGTCTGTTTATAGACCTCCATCATATGGTGATTAAGAAACTTTTCCTCTGAGAAGTTTGATTAGTGACTTCTGTGTTGGTCGTGAAGTGGTCGTGTTGGGGGATTTCAACCTGCCCTCGGTGAAGTGGTCAGATGAGTTGGTGCAGGGAAAGAATGTTAACTTGACGGATCAACTGTTTTTGGATTGCTTTGCATCTTGTGGCTTGCATCAGTGGATGAGGGAGCAGACTTTTCTCTTGTCCGGCAACATTCTGGATTTATCTCTAACAAGCAAGCCAGATCGTGTTGGGGATGTTGTTGCTTTAGCTCATATCCCGCGGTGTGATCACTCACCAATTATTTGTAATTATTTGTTTTGTGAATGTCTTGGAGCCTGATAGGGCAAAACACCAAGCTCGGAAATATTCTTGGCACCGGGGTAACTAGGGCAGTATTTCTGAAGCATTGTTGAGAATTGATTGGTATCTTGAATTTGTTTACCTGGGTGTTTAAGAGGCAGATTGTGTGTTCCTCACTATACTGAGTTGTCTGATAGACATAATTGTGTCTCTTGCTGGAGACTTGCCTAGGGTACTATAGTCTGTGAGGCCTCCCCACTGGTTGAAGGTGAGGAGAGCAAATGCGTGGGATTTGTACAAAATTTCTAAGAGGAGGTTTGGCAGAAATTATCTAAATACTTTGGAGTCACTAGCTATCTTTCATAATCTCAACTTTCTGTTTCAAAATCATGCTCCACTCAGCCAATCTCAGTACAAGGAATACCTTAGGCAATGGTATAGTGACTCTTCAAAGCTGTTTTGCGCTTAGCTATATATCAATGAAGAAGAAAGGTCGTCTAGGAGTTGGACCACTTTTTAATACAGGTGGACAGCTGGCTTATGATCCACTGGAAATGGCTGAGCTCCTGTCATCTGCATTCTCTGATGTATATAGAGAGGATGTTCCTCCCAATCCTGCTTCTTTCCAGTTATATATTTGATGACAAAATGAGTGTTTGCCATAAAGTCTTGGAATGTCCGTGACGTTCTGGCGTGGCTCAATGTTAGTTCAGCAATGGGCATGGATGGACTCCATCCAAAGTTGCTGAAGGAGTGTGCTGTGCAATTGACACAGCCTCTCTTCATAATCTTTAACCTTTCTCTGCAAAGTGGAATGCTCCTTGATGCATGGAAGAGTTCATAGGTGATTCCAATTTTTAAAAGTAAATTTAGATATGATCCCCTCAACTATCGTCCAGTTAGCCTTACCTTGGTTTGCTGCAAATTGATGGAGAGGATTGTTGCTGCTGAGCTGGTGGACTATTTAGTCTTACCAGCACCTTACTTCCAGACAGTTTGGATTAAGGAAGGCTAGATCAACAGAAGATCAGATGTTGTTGGTCTATTTGGATGTAGTTAAGTCTGTTGATGCTGGTTTGGCCATGCCTAATTTTTCAAAGGCATTTGATGTTGTTCCCCATCCTATTTTGCTTCTGAAGTTGCAGGCTCTTGGAATTTCTGAGGTTGTGTTGAGGTGGATTGGTAGTTTTTTTCATTCTCAAATTATGTGTGTTGGCATTGATGGAGTGAATAGTGAGTCAAGGAATGTTCGGAGTGGGGTTCCACAGGGTTCAGTCTTGGGTCCAGTCCTCTTTCTCATTTATGTTAATTTTTTGACGGATGGCCTTGCATCAAACTTTGGCGCATTTGCTGATGATTTTAAAATTCATTTGTCTCTCAACATCATGATGTTGTTTGTGGTGGGTCTGCTCTGCAGGGAGTCCTTGACAAACTATTCCAGACTGCATCTTCACGGAATTTGTCATTGAACCCTAGCAAGTGTGTTGTTTTACGTTTTAGATGACATTTTGCCGTTGGATTGGTCCCAGTGCAGAGGCTGTTTACACTCTTGGGGGGGCTCGTTTGAAGTTCATCTATGTTCATTGCGATATGGGAGTTCATGTGGATGTTAGTCTTAAGTTTCCTGGCCATGTCAGAGAAGTTTTGAGATGAGCTGCTGATCTTTGTAGCAATTTGCTTAGGTTGACAGTGAATAGAAGCCCAAATTTTATGGTCACCATCTTTGTGGCACATGTCAGGCCCATTCGTGATTACTGCTCCTGTGTGTGGAATTCTGGTTTTGTCCAGGATGTGAAGTTGTTTGAGTCTGTTCAGAGGAGGTGGACTAAACGGGTGCATGGTCTGTCTGAGATGTCCTTCCATGACAGGCTGATAGCTCTCAATTTGTTTTCAATCAAGGGCAGGGTAGTGAGAAGTGACCTCAAAAAGTATGAGAATTCTGTGTTGTGACATGGAGGGTTTTGATTTGTCCATTCTGTTCCAAAGGTTGCTGGATGGTAGGAAGCAGGGACATCAGCACAAACTCTTGATGCCTCGCTGCTCTGTGGATGTGGCAAGGAGGTTTTTCAATGTTTGATGCATCAGGATATGGAATGAGTTGCCTGCTGCTGATGTCAAGTCTTCTACCATTTCTGCTTTCAAGGCAGGGTTGGCTGAGTTTACGAGGAATAGGTTGTTTGAATGCTAGGGTCTTGCACTCCCAGTTGTGTTGGCAAGTCTGTGGTGTGCTTTGTCCTGTTGCTTGTTTCTGTTTTTTTTTTTATTGTGCGAGTGGCTTTGGGTTTGTTCTCTGGAAGCCAATGGTGCGCATCCCTTCCAGCATCTTCCCGTTGTTGTTCGGCGGAGTCTTTGTAGGTGTTGGCGCGTATGGCTGTGCTGGCCTCTCCTAGCTTGGTGCACCGGACAACTGGGTATGCTGAGTGCTGTGCTGTAAAGGTAAGAATGATTGGTAAGAATGGTAAAAATTACAGATATGTCCTATGCAAATTGCCTGGCAAGAATAAATTTTTTAATTTATGGTAGGTTTGTAAGATCTGACCTCATTAAATACTCCAAAGCACTTTCTACTGTTAATGTTGAATATGGTGGTAATGTCTGTTTATCCAGATTGTTTACAGCAGCTCCTGATTCTTGTACCTGCGGGCGTGAGTTGAAACTTCACCCTCCTTGCTGTACATCTGATGTGTGAAAATGCTTTTTAGCTGTAGGCAAATATCTCTGTGGAATTCATTACTGATGGATGTTGTAAATGCTTCTAGTTATTCTGGTTTTAAGAGTGACCTTTTGTCCTCTATTCTACGCATCTGTTTTTTTTTATTATGACTGACTGCAACAGTGTCTTATTATGACTGACGTCATCAGTGTCTTATTTTCATTTGTGAGTCAATTTTTGCACCTGATTTGCTGTCATGCTTTTGTGGTGGGTGTCTCCTGCCTACCTTTGCAGAAGTTGATCTTAGTTCTGTGCATTTCTTTTGAAATATATGTGGTTTGGGGCCTTCTTACTTAGCAGTTTCCTTGTGTTGTTTCATTTTGCATTTCTTTGCTGACTGCATCTTGTTGTCGTTTTGTCTACCATACTGTGCATTTCCCCTTTTGATATCCTGTTTTTATTCCATTTGTTTGTATTCTTGTGACTGGCATGTACACTTCCAGTCACATTGACTTTGTCAGCTTTATTTTCTGTCTCTTGTCTGTGCAGTGTGACTGGTGCAGGCCTTGCTTTCCTCCCGTGCTCTTGCTTGCGTTCCCTGTGCCCTGCAGGTGTGGTTCTTCTCCTTTGACCGGCTGTGGCCTTGCGGACGTGGCTGAGCGTTGGAGGATCAAGGTACTTCTCAAGGTACTAACATTCTTGTCACACTAATCTCACCAAATTTTCCAAGAAAAAACTGAAACAAACACTGGCTGTGATGTGAAAAATTTTCGTACAAAAAATTGAGCAGACTAAATTTTTGTTAGGACACCAACCATTCCTCATGCCGCTTTCCAAATTCCCTTCTCAAAAGCTTGTACGCCGCCAAAGCCTGAGATCCACTGATCATCAGCTCCCTCGGAAAGGAGCTGATGTCAACAAGCAAATGTCAACAAGCGAATGGATAACTGACTGAAACAAATTATAATTCTCCACAGTGCTGTAAAGGAACTTATAATACCAGCCAACATCTGTCGAAACCTCTCATACTCATATAATCTCCACGACTCCACAAGACCACATGACCGATTTCAAACCAGGATCAGGGACATGATGGCACCCCAGGAGAAGAGGCAACACTGCCACAGATGACACCCGATCTTCTTCTGTAGTCAGCACCAGATCATGAATGGGGCCTGAATCAATAAAAGTACTTTCCCTCACACACTGAGTGAGTCCAAGTAAGGCAAAACAGTCAAGAAACTGCAGATCAACTGGAGGCATATAGCTAATTATTTGATGTATCTACAGACCCATCCAACAAAGGCAAGTTAGAATCACCAAGAACAACAACTTCTATACCAACACAAAATTACAGCAGGAATTCAATCAGTTCAGCATTCTCCTCAATTGAATTAGAGGTTACACGGTAAGCCACCACAACCGCAACATCATAATCCTGAAGAGAAATAGCAGCAATGTTGAGAAAATTCACTTCAACTGGCACAAACTTAGAATTGTTTGCAACATATAAACAAACTCTGTGCTTTTTTCACTTCCCCCGCCATATCTCCCCTCAGTAGCTGAAACCCTGGAAAACCAAAATGCACACACCAACCAACTGCAAGTTCCACTGCTACCTGCACCACATGACCAACTTGATTGATCTTTTTCAAAAGGGAATTCAAATTTACACAGCACAACCCCAAAATGGTGAAATCCATCTTTAAAGACTGCCTGGCTAATTTTAAACACCATCCTCATGGCAACCTGGGACTTGGAAACCAGCCGGAGTTCTAT
The DNA here is from genome assembly GCA_016164225.1 of Gammarus roeselii. Lineage (NCBI taxonomy): Eukaryota > Metazoa > Arthropoda > Malacostraca > Amphipoda > Gammaridae > Gammarus > Gammarus roeselii. The sequence continues at coordinate 613 of SDVV010040524.1, read as the reverse complement.
GACCACCACCACCAGGATCACAACTGCTCTCGGCACTACAACTGCGTCTGCCAGCACTTCCTCGGCCACCAGCACTTCCTCGGCCGCCAGCACTTCCTCGGCCGCCAGCACCTCCTCGGCCGCCAGCACCTCCTCGGCCGCCAGCACCTCCTTGGCTGCCAGCACCTCGTTGGCTGCCAGCACCTCCTTGGCCACCAGCACCTCGGTCGCCAACACTTCTCTGGTCGCCAACACTTCTCTGGTCACCATCAGACCTACCACCATCAGACCTACCGTCAGCGTCAGGAATTGATTGCTAGAAGAGCAGTGTTGCGGGACTCTCCTCGGGGAGGCGATGGTGGTGGCAGCCGGAGGGGCGATGGCCGTGGGGGCCGCGGCGGCGGAGCTGATGTTGGTGGTGGCCGGAGGGGTCTTCGTGGTGGTGCTGGTGGTCGCGGTGTTGGTGTTCTTGGTGGTGCTGGCGGCCTTGGCCTCCCGACTGGCCGCGGTGTTGGCGGTCGTGGTGGTGCTGATGGTCGGGGTGTCGCTGGCGGTCGTGGTTCTGCTGGCGGTCGTGGTGTTGGCTGCGGCGCTGTTGCTGGCAGTCGTGGGTTTGCTGATGGCGGTCGTGGTG
>SDVV010040523.1:0-10526 GCA_016164225.1 Gammarus roeselii | reverse complement strand
AGACCGAAGTTTGGGTGGATGGATGATGTAAAGCAGGCGTTAGGAAGGAAAAACTTGAACGTGGAAGTAGAGGGAGAGCATGCAATGAACAGGCGTGAGTGTAGAATGTTTTTTTTATTGACGCTGCTCTGATGTGCTTTCCCACCCTTGGTTTCACGTTGTCGGGATGGTCGTGGGTGGGGGGTGGGGGTGACTATGGAAGCTGTCGGGCCCTGCTGCTGACAATGGATCCTTGGACCGCACTCGTGACCCGAAGTATGTATTGCGGGGTTACCGGCCGGACCCTTTAGCTCAAAAGGGCTAAATTGTGTGAGTGTGAGCGTATGAGGGTGTGAGGTGCGCCTTGCCGTCGGCCACCCCCCATTCTGGGGGATTCGGCCTGCGTCTTCATCTGTGTAAGAACGTGCAACTGATACAGAGACAGTTGATTCTATTATCCAGTGTTTCGATCACGCCATAAATTACGATCAGTTTACATTTTTTTACTGCCGTGAGTCTAAGCCAATTGGAAGTTTAGGCCAATTGGAAGTTTAGGCCAATTGGAAGCTTAGGCCAATTGAAAGTTTAGGCCAATTGGAAGTTTAGGCCAATTGAAAGCTTAGGCCAATTGGAAGCTTAGGCCAATCGGAACTTTAGGCCAATTGGAAGTTTAGGCTAATTGAAAGTTTAGGCTAATTGAAAGTTTAGGCCAATTGGAAGTTTAGGCGAATTGGAAGTTTAGGCCAATTGGAAGTTTAGGCTAATTGGAAGTTTAGGCCAATTGGAAGTTTAGGCCAATTGGAAGTTTAGGCCAATTGGAAAAATTGTACACATCATCAGATCGGAGTCTTGGGCCAGATGCCGCCACATCTCTAATGACTTGACATTTTCACCTAATTGCCAATATTTTGCAATCTATCACTAGGCCGTGTAACTTACAATTTTCGACGAAATATACCGAGGTGGTCAAAAGTTGCCATGAACGTTCCCATGTAACATACATATTTTCCTTCCTTGTTACACAATGCACATCGAGTGTGAGCTACGATGATGGTTAGAGCTCATGAAAGTGTTACGCTATGCACATCGACAGTGAGCTGGGATGATGGCATAGTGCACACGACAGTAGAAGTTTGCACATCGACAGTGAGCTGGGATGGTGGCATAGTGCTCACGACAGTAGCAGTTTGCACATCGACAGGGAGCTGGAATGGTGGTTTAGTTTTCACGACAGTAGCAGTATGATCATCGAGAGTGAACAGAGATGATGGTTAGTGCTCACGGCAGTAGCAGTATGATCATCGAGAGTGAACAGGGATGATGGTTAGTGCTCACGACAGTAGCAGTATGATCATCGAGAGTGAACAGGGATGATGGTTAGTGCTCACGACAGTAGCAGTATGATCATCGAGAGTGAGCAGGGATGATGGTTAGTGCTCACGATAGTAGCAGTATGATCATCGAGAGTGAACAGGGATGATGGTTTGTGATCACGACAGTAGCAGAATGATCATCGAGAGTGAGCAGGGATGATGGTTAGTGCTCACGACAGTAGCAGTGTCGTAGGTAGATTTAGTTACTGTAGATCCTAGAGGCTGCCGGCGGTGCTTACAAGTGTTTACAAGTGGAGGAAGACAACAACAGGCCTATTGGCCCAAACTAGGTTGCCTTTTGGTAGCAAGAGTGTTAGTTCTGGAGTAGAACGTCTAAGAGGCCTATTGGCTCAAACTAGGTTGCCCCTTGGTAGCAAGAGGATTAGTTTTGAAGTAGAACGTCTAAGAGAGCGTTCGTGTGCCATTTCTATTTTCTTATAACAACAGGAAATGGAACGGTTTAGCTATTTATCGGTGATTTATGTAGAACTTATCGAGCCGCGACTTAAACGTTTCGATTGTATTGCTGTTTACAACCTCCGCTGGAAGTTTGTTCCATTCTTTGACCATTCTATACGTGAAGAAATTGAGCGAGATGTCGAGAGAGAAGCGTTTCCCAACGATTTTGTATCCATTGTTCCTAGTCACTCCGTTTGCATCTAGAGTGAAAAGGCTCGCTCGGTCGACGTTTTCCTAACACCCTTCATAATCTTCCACACTTTTATCATGTCGCCTCTGATTCGATGTTTCTCTAGCGAATAAAGATTGAGTTCACGAAGCCTGTCTTCGTACGATTTATTCCGCAGCGAGGGGATGAGTTTGGTAGCTCTACGTTGAACTTTCTCAAGTTTAATAACGTCTTTTCTAGGGAATGGAGACCAAAATTGAACAGCATACTCGAAATGCGGTCTAACAAATGCATTAAATAACTTGAGCATACTGTGGTGGTTTTGTAAGAGATAGTGCGGGAAATCATACCTAGCATTTTGTTGCCTTTCTTGGCAGCATCGTTACATTGTTTGCTGCTTTTTAAGTCGTTACTAATGATGACACCTAAATCTCTCTCTTCGGTGACGGGAATGAGGTTTTTTTCAGACATTGAATATTCGTGTATGGGGTTATGAAGACCTATATGCATAACTTTGCATTTGTCGACATTAAATTTCATTTGCCACTTTTCTGACCATTCAACAATTTAGTTCAAGTCTAGTTGGATCTGCTGACACTCTAGTTTAGTTTGCATTTTTCCTCCGATCTTAGTATCGTCTGCAAACTTTCTAATGTTTGAGAGTACGTTGCTATCGAGATCGTTAATGAATATTAAAAAGAGAACTGGCCATAACACGGATCCTTCAGGCACGCCGCTTGTAACGTTACCCCAGGGGGAAGGAGCTCCGTTAAGTACAACTCGCTGCCGTCTGTCCGAAAGCCAGCATTTTATACAGCTGTTAAGCTCGCCTCGAATACTGATGCTCTGCAATTTACTAATTAGGCGTTTGTGGGGGACTTTATCGCAGGCCTTTTGGAAGTCAAGGTAAATGATATCGATTGGAGATTTTATGTCGTGGATTTCGATTATATTTCTGAAAAAGAGTGGCAGATTTGTAAGACAGGAACGGTTGTGTCTAAAGCCGTGCTGGGAGTCACCAATCAATTTGTTTGATTCTAAGAATTCTGTAATTTTATCCGTTATCAAACTTTCCATCAACTTGTCAATGACTGAGGTGAGACTAATTGGACGGTAGTTGCGAGACACTTTTTGTCCCCTTTTTAAAAATTGGGGTAACATTGGCCTCTTTCCATTTGGAGGGGCAGGTGCCATTTGTGAGAGATTGGGTGAAAATGTTTGATAAATGTTCGGCAATTTCGTTTTTTAGTCTCTTTTAGAATTCTAGGATGAATTTGGTCCTGACCTGAAGACTTGGTGACTTTAAATTTGATTATTTATTTAATAACTTTGGCGGGGGAAACGTTCACTGTGGTGAGGGCTTCAATTTGTTTTGCCGCTATGATATCCTCAAGATTAGGAATATTCTGATTCTCTAACGTAAATACAGAGCAAAAGTATTCGTTAAGTAGAATACTCATTTTGGTGTCGTCCGTTTCTAGCTCACCAACATCGTTCTCGAGCGGACCTATTACAGATTTTACAATTTTTTTTGCTCGAAATATAACTGAAAAATTGTTTCGAATTAGTTTTGGTATTGGCAGCAATTTCATTTTCATAATCTTTCTTCTTACGTTTCAGGACCCTCTTTAGATCTCGTCAGCTAATTTTGTATTCATTTTTCGCTACGTCGTCATGTGGATGTCTCTGTTTAACCGAGTGATTTGCTTTCTTTTGTGAATGAAGGCGCTGCAATTCTCCTTCCAGGGACTTGGGCTGATAGGCTGTTGTTCGCCTGTTTTTGCGCGGGATGTGCTCATGTTCGATATTTTTAAGCGCAGTCAAGAAATAGTCAAGCGATTGATTGACATCTTGTCCGAGGGTTATATTTGCTGACGTTATTGACTCCCTTAAGCCATCAAAACTAGCTAATCTGAAGTTAGGGACTTTTTCGCAGCTTGTTGATGTTTTCAACTCGAGCTCTATCAAGAAACGGATACAGTTGTGTTCACTAGTTCCGAGTGGTTCGCCTACTTCGTCGTTCGTGACATGAGAGTCGCTTGCACTAAATAGGAGATCATGAATGTTGCTACCTCTTGTAGGTGTCTTCACCATTTGGGTCATGAACTTATCGTCTGCAAAATCAATCAGACGTTGGCCAGTGGCAGTTCATTCGTCTGATTCCCAATCAATGTCGGGGATATTGAAGTCGCCAAGCACAATACTGTGTTGTGACAACATGGACGAGGGTGTTGTAAAGATCGATATCATCTACAACCTTGCTATTTGGGGGGCGATAGACGTGAGTGATTTGACATTTTATATGTTTGCCGACTACTTTGATTGATACTATGTCGTGCCTGTTGGTTGGAATGGTGACTTCTAATATTTGCAGTGTTTTTCACGAGAAACAGCTCTCCTCCGCCCTCTCGGCCTTGTCTATCTTTGTGAAATAGTGAATAACCGGGAAGAGTAAATTTGCCTAAATAATGCCTGGTGCTCGATTTCATCCATGATTTTGTGCTAGCTATTGTGTCGATACTTTCATTCAATGCAAGGGTACCTAATTCTTCGATTTTGTCTCTGAGACTTCTAGCGTTTACGTTATAACATTTGAGAGTACCATTAGTCACGTTGACTTGATTTGCTTGACTTATTTTGCTTCTACTCTGAGGTCTTGTGTCGGAGCCAAGATTTTCGCTTTCGTTTGCACGGGTTATACTAGCGGAGCTGCGACTACTGCCTCTAACTCGGACTGGATTGATGACAGGAACTTTTTTGCTAGGACCTGTGATGGTGTTTTGATGGGCACTTGTATTTGTTGTGTATCTCGTGTTGAAACGGGCGGAGGTCGCTGTGTCGTTTCGTCGGGCACTGCTGGCGGAGTTAATGGTATGATATCGTTTACGTTTCTTGATCCATTTTCGTTGACAAATCCAACGCCGATATTTTTAGAGATGTTTTCGATAGTATCAAGTCCATACGTGTTAATGCGAGCCTTGTTGGTGATTCTATTAAAGTTATAGTACTTTGGGTCAATCATCGTATCCCAATGATCCGAAAAAGAGATTTTCTGGGCTTTGCAGAAGGTTGCTAGGCAATTGTTAAATAAAATCATCTTGCTTAACCTATATATACTTTGGTCCGAATGGGGCAGGATGCCAGTGACATGGAGGTTCGCGTGTGAGGGTTTGATGTTGTTTAGCATGGCTTCATACCTTTTCCATGTCGATTCCGTCTGCGTCACGTCTTTAGCTCAGACTTGTATTATAATTCGCTTAGATGAATGTATTCTTTCCTCTGCGATTATGCATGCGACCTCGTCAAGCTTCAAATCGGCTTTGCCGAGTATTTTCAGTTGAATTCTCCCTTTTCGCTGATTTGATTTGAAGGAGGTGACATTTTAATCACCTATCAGAATAATTTCCTCTGTATTCGGAGAGTCCATTTTATCAGGCAATACATCAAATCGGTTACGTGTATTGGGTTGAAAGTGGTGAGATTGTGGTCCGACGTGTGTTGCATTGTCACAGCGTGGCTGCCTCCTACTAATTACAGTTGAGTACAGTGCCTCGCTATCTTTGACTGAGTTTACTGTCGGTTTAATACGATCGTTTGTCTCAGCGTCTAGAGTCGAAAGATTCTTGGCAAGTTCAGAGTCTAGGTGCACTTGAAGTTCTTTCACTTGATTTTGGGTGGCCTCGACAGTTTCTTTGACAGCTGCTAATTCGCTGCTTATCAGATCTTTAAATTCAGGAAATTGTTTCAGCACGTTTTCCAATTTTAATTCAACAGCTATCAATCGGGTCTCCGTGTTGACTGACTCTGTTATGGATAAGCCGTTGGATGAGACTGTCTCTGTTTTGAATAAGCCATCGAAGGCGTGACTGATTTGTGCTTTCAGTTGTTTGGTTTCCTCTGCCACTTTACAAAATTTACAGCGCAATGTCTTGCATTCCTTATTTGAGGGACTGCTACGCAAAGTCCTGGCAGAGAAAGAAAAACTTTGGCAATCCATTAGTTCAGGGGCGTGCGAGGTGTGGCAGATGTCACATTCTAGCTTAGCCTGAACCATCTTGGACTGTTATCGAATTTACCGTTCGGGAAATGGACTGTTAGCCCGAGTTCTATTTTATGTGATTTTTTATAGACAGCAGTGGTAGATCCTCGTAGTCTGAAACTTCAATGGTCGGGCTTCTTCACCATCTGAAAGGAGTGTATCCAGGGCATTTAATGACGTGCTGAAAAATGTACTAAGATTATTCCAACTCGAGGCAGTAGAAGGAATGAGAGCGGCTGCTTGTGTCGTCACGAGTCCTAAAATCATTGCCATATAACCTAATGATGGTTCTCTTGTTGTGCCTTCCATCACATGCTATGATGCATTATGCTATCCATCACATGCTATGATGCATTATGCCATTCATCACATGCTATGATGCATTATGCCATCCATCACATGCTATGATGCATTATGTCATCCATCACATGCTATGATGCATTATGCCATCCATCACATACTATGATGCATTATGCTATCCATCACATGCTAAGATGCATTATGCCATCCATCACATGCTATGATGCATTATGCTATCCATCACATGCTATGATGCATTATGCCATCCATCACATGTTATGATGCATTATGCTATCCATCACATGCTATGATGCATTATGCCATCCATCACATGTTATGATGCATTATGCTATCCATCACATGCTATGATGCATTAAAGGAATACTCATGAAATATACGTTCCATTATATTGAACACTGTGGAGGAATTACTTGACCCTTCTTGAATCGTCATATATTGTTCGCAGTTGAACGGATTGAAAAGCTATTCCTTTTCTGAGTTCAATTAACAAGGAGCAACAGACTAGGAACCGTAGCTAATCTTCCAAACATGTCTGAATCCCTCTCGTCGCGGAGCACAACACGAGCAGCGAAAATGACCTCATGTTATAGCAAGCGTTCCTGAAAGTGAGGCTTCCGAGGATAGCTGTAGAACATTGATCCTGATGGGATCTGGACCCTCATAGTTGAATATTTTCTCGTCTTCTTGTGCGATACAATGAAACAAAATTGCTCCTTTTAAAATGAATAAGTTTAAGGAGCAAATCGAATCATATGCTTACTAACAGTAAACGAAAAATTTAAGCAAATGTGATAGTCCACCCATGTCGATATTCAGTCAAAGAAATTACATAAATTTTCTTCGTATCATCCCGTAATTGTTCAATTATGATCCATAATTTATTGACACTCATCTCTGAGCGTAACAGTGTAACATCAGATCGCATGCGAAGGCGGAATAACATGGTATGGAAACAAGCACCATCATTGATGTTTGTCTAGATTTGATTTGGTTTGATTCTCATTTCCACCAGAGCCTCAACGGGAGTCGTAATAGGCTCCCCCGTAGGGCTCGATGATCATGGAATCTAGTAGGCTTGCGCGCCTCAGTGTGCGAGAAAAAGAACACGCTGTTAAAGTTAAAAAAATGGAAATTTTAGCAATGTCAGACGCACGTTGTTGCGCGCAAGAAAAACGCTTAAACAAAACGGACCTCCGCTTCCAATCATTCAGAACTTCATGAGTAATATGTACGCACGCTAGTGCGTACAGGTAGCATCGTCGAGATTAGTACAAGGTTCACGGCTACACGGATAAAGTCAGTTTCGACAGCGACGCGACACAATGTACACAGCCACGCGGTCAAGTTTGGTAGAGGTACAATTTATTTATTCAGGTAAGACGAAGACTCAAACAAAACGAATCCTTGTCTCCAACCACACAGAACTCGCGCCAGTGTTATGCCCGCGCGCCAGTGCACACAGATAGTATCGTTGAAATTGGTACAAGGTCTATGGCGTCACGGATTATATCAACTCCAACCGCAACGCGTCACAAAGTTTTATAGCTACGCAGTCCAGGTCAACCCCAGAAACTACAGTTGGTCGTATACACGCGAGCGAGCACAGACTGAAGGAAAAACACCCATTCACAAAATCACAAACAGGAACTCCCACACAAACACACCAGCATTATTATACAAAACAAAATTGTGAATTGCGAAGAAGTAAGAGCAGGTTCGTCATGGGTAGAAAAACTGCTCAGATTATTGATTTCGCTCATATTGTTTAAGGGGATAGGGTCTGGGGCATAGGTCCCTTAGGTCCCAGAAGGGCCCAATGAATCCTGGAGGGTAACCCAAGTCCCCCGGGTCTTCCCGAGCTCCTAGGGTCCCCCGAGACCCCTCGTCTCAGCTCATCTCGGCTAGCCTCAAATCATTTCGGCCAGTCTCGACTCGTCGCGACCAACTCGACTCGCCTAAACATGTTTCGACTGATCTTGACGAACCTCGACCAGCCTCGACGCGACCTTCGCCGTCTGTGCCAGTAATCCGCGGACTGTAAAAATTAATTGTTCTAGTCAAGCATTTCACATATATACATTTTTCTGAGTAGGGTTTTACAGCGTAGGGAGAGGGAAGCAAGGGTCCCAGGGTTCAGAGGGGCCTCAAGCGGGTCCCAAAGTTCTTTAAGGGGGTCCCAAAGGGTCTCAAGAGTGTCTTAAAGAGCCCCGGAAAGGTCCAAGTGGGTCTCCCCAAATCTTCCTGGTCTTCCAAGTCCCCCGGGTCCCTCTAGTCCGGCGGGTCCCACGAGTAGCCCTCATTCCCGGGTCACCTAGTCTCAACCAGCCTCGGTTCGTCTCGACTGCCAGTCGACTCGTCTACACTCGCCTCAACCTGCCTCGACTCGCCTCGTCCCCTCCACGCACAGTGCCATTCAAGAATTCCACTCTCTAAGATCAACATCAACATTATTTCACCATTTAGCCATCAAAACGCAAATTCTCCCACCATAGGTTGGATTAGACTAACTAACACACCGCATAGTCCACCTGGGGTCCCTGCGGGCGTCTAACGATACATAATTATATAACTTATCCAGCTTGTCTAGACTATCTGATGTTGAAACATCAACTGTTGTTATCAAAAACTACCATTGATATCTACAAAATTTTAGCAGCAATATTCCTAAAAAGTGAGATCTCTGACTATCACGTAGAACCTTCATCTCACATACGCCACGTTCTCTCTTTTTTTCGTTGAACGACATAGTTTTGATTCAACGCTGTTTAATATAAGCAATATAAAATGTTAATTTAGCTCCTCAGAACAATACCCACTAGCTTTAATCCTCAGGACAGGACAGTCACGTCACGGCTTCATAGTTACAGTTACCCGCTCTCTGGTTTGTTCTTTCAATGGCATTGTTGACGAGAAGCTCTTTAAGAAGAAACAATATGACGGTGGTTCCCATATTAGAAGAGAACAACGTACGACAATTTTTTGAACTCCTGAAGAATCAAATGTTAACAATCATCTATCACATTGAGTTGGAAAAATAGGGGATGGAATTATTACATCAGCGCTACAAAACAAGCTACATTGGGTTGTGCCCCTTACCAGTCTTAGCAGGGCGGGCAACCTGTTGCGGCCACCCAACTCCGGCCCGCTGAGCAGCACCCGCTGGCGCTCTGGTTAACAGCGATGGCGTTAGTCCCCGCTGGGGTCCCTCTGCGATGAACTTGATAGTCACAGACGAAGTTCAATTGATTTGTAGTCAGATATCAATTTCATTGACTCTCATTACAAGGAATGCAGTCATTATATTGTATCTAATCCAGCCGCAGGCGAATGAACTCGACCAACTCACTGGACGCAAGCAAAATAATTGCGCTGAACTCTGACGTGAGGCCGTCAGCAGGGCGGCATGAGCAGCCACCACCACACCCTCCCTATGCCGCGGCTGCCGTCAGACTAACCTCTGTCCCAGCACCTGAGGACTGAGAGTCTCAGATTTGCTATCGTGCTCTGACAGCTCTGCTAAAAGGGCTCACGAGTCTTGACTTGATTGTTGCCTTATTTGCCGTGAGAGGAACAAACATACAGCATGTTTAGTAGGCATGATCACAACTGCATTCTAGGTTTCAGCTTGTTATGATACAATTAGAGTGATAAATTAATACAATATTATTCGATTTCTTCTAATTCATAAAAAAGGCGGCTCTCAAGAATCCGCCAAACAATAAACGTTCTGCAAATTATAAATGAAAAAACATCTATGAGGAAAGAGTTAGTGTGCACGACAAACACGACAACGAACGATGCCTGCAGTCCCTGCACTACGAGCGTAGGACGATGCTGGAAGGATTGGTGCTCTATTGTTTATGATAGGAATAGGCTCACAGGTTCGCTGCAGTGGCTAAGAGGAGTCGTGTACCTTATTGGCAAACAGGACATCACTAGCCATTTCTATACTAATAAAAAATCGCAGTATAATTTCAAGATATTAAGAAATTATTTAAATGTTTAGTTAAGTTGTACACATTTTTATCACATAATTACTGATAATTATTATGTTCATAACCGGAATGATTTCTTGAATAACAAGTTATCATTTTATATTCATAATGTTCAAGATAATCAAGAAATTTATAGGTGCGAATGGGAACACCTTCCGATAATAATATAGAATTATGTGAAATTATATATA
>SDVV010040522.1:0-10526 GCA_016164225.1 Gammarus roeselii | reverse complement strand
TCGGTTGGTCCTTACTCTTCAACCCTAGTTTTAAGTTGATATTAAATTCACCCAGGTAGCAAATGTTGTCTTCAGAACAGCTCACGCTGACGAAGACTTGGTACGTATCATCTGTGTTTTCTGATATTTCTGTTATTCTGTCAACATGTCATTATACCTAAATAATTTTTAAATCCTTTAAATCCTTAAATCCTTAACTAATATCAGAATACACAGATGATATGTACCAAGTCTTCATCAGCGTGAGCTGTTCTGAAGACAACATTTGGTATCTAGGTGAATTTAATATTAACTTAAAACTATGGTTGAGGAGTAACGACCAACCGACAGACATTGGTGAAGGACATCCTCTACTCTCCACTTTTTAATATGTCAAGACAAATGCAAGCATTACATTAGACCATTAATTTGAAGAAAATAAGCAGAGGAAGTCTGATCACCGACGTTTACTTTATCATGACTATTTACTGTTTCAACTGTCATTTACTTAGCTTGAGAGCGGAAAATGTCCGACATGAGGTTGTCTATTACATTACTCACACATTGTTTGGCGTACGATGGCATCAATTTGAAACTAACTGCATAGTTAGCATGACATATTAACATATGCACACAGGAAAGAAATTTTCAATGAGTCATAATCTATGGGTACACTAAATGGACGGATTTCTACATGAACAAGATGATTGGAAATTTGTTCATGTGAGGCGAGAGAAAATATATATGTACAGAATGAAAGCATCTATTGATGAAATGTTGAAACACAACTAGTTGACACAGAAAATTGCATAGCAGAAGTAAATTACAAATCAAGAGTTTCTGCACATACAAGTTCAAACAAGTATTATTTTTGTTTACGTTTAAAGATAGCAATACTTCTGGCAGTCCTTATATCTATGGTAATCGAATTCCAGGTTTTAGCAGCTCTGTGTTTTAAAAATAGTTGGGACTGTGTTGATGAATTGCGGGGAATTTGCAAATCCGCATTGTTGCGAAGATCATACATAGGATTATTTCTAATGAAAAAACTGTTATCAATGTAAGTTAAATGATTCAAAGCTTTGTAGACGAACACTGCAGCGGAAAAGTTAATGATTTGACACAGTGGGAAAATGTTCCATTGACAAAAGAGAGGCAACGTGTGGTCATGTCTGCTAGCATGAGATAGTGTTCTGATGACACGTTTTTGACTAAGAACAATAGGTCTTAAGTTTGTTTTGTAGGTAGACGCATACACGTTAACACAATACGTCAGAAAAGGATGAACAAGGCTATAGTACAAGAGCCTTTTGGCAGGAGTAGTAAGACAATTTCTAATTTTGTAAAGGATGCCACACAATTTGGATAATTTCCTGGCAACAAATGAGACGTGATCTTTTCAGCTAAGTCTCTGATCTACGATAACACCGAGAAACTTTGTTTATGCTACAAATGCCACCTGTTGACCGTTCAATTCCACTTGTGTGTTAGGAATGGGTATCATCCTCCTGGAAAATATAATGACCTGCGTCTTGTCAACATTTAGCCTCAGCTTGTTGGATGTGAACCAGTTTGAAATGTGAACCAATTGATTATTCCTATTAGTAATAGTATCATTGAGGTTTTTCCCAGTCAAATAGACTGTAGTATCATTGGCAGAAAGTACAAAGGATAACCTGTTGCTAGTGTTTACAATCTCATTAATATATATGAGGAAGAGCAAAGGTCCTAGGATCGACCCTTGCCGAATTCCTATATTTAACGTACTGGCAGATGATGATTGTTTATTCCAAGTCACTAGGTGTTTTCTGTCAAGAAGATAACTTTTTATCCAACTCTTATCCATGGAACTAACTCCATAATGCTGTAATTTTGCAACTAAAATCTCATGATTCACGCAATCAAAAGCTTTGCTGAGATCCATAAAAGTTGCAACGGTGACTTTACCACTGTCAAACCCATCAATAACGTCTCCAGCAAATTTTAATAAAGCTTGCTCTGTATTCCTGAAAGCTTGAAAACCAAATTGATTTCGGCTAAGTAGGTTATTTGAGACAAAATGAGTACATAGTCTAGCATTAAATATTTTTTCATAAACTTTGCTTAAGATGGGCAGGACTGATATTGGGCGATAATTTTTAGGAGCATATGGGCCGAGTTAGCAGGTTGTGGGGGCAAGAGCGTGAGAGAGAGGAAGATTGAATGTGATCGAGATGCTATTTTTGAGAGAAATGCAGGCAGATAGGATTAATAATGACGTTCAAATTTGAACGGAATGAGAATTTTGCAGGATAGAGCAAATCTACGTATTTTTGGTGATTCGGATGCGGTAAGAGGGTGGATGAAGGGACAGGTTAAAAAAAATAGATTACAGAGGAGGTAACTGGGTGTAAGCCTAGAAGGAGACCGAAGTTTGAGTTGTTGCATGGCATAATGCAGGCTTACGGGAGAAGAGATATCAGTGTTGAGGTAGTGGGAAGAGAGACATTAGTGTTGATGTAGCAGGAAGAGAGACATTAGTGTTGGGGTAGTGAGAAGAAAGACATTAGTGTTGATGTAGCATGACAAGAGACATTAGTGTTGATGTAGCAGGAAGAGAGACATTAGTGTTGAGGTAGTAGGAAGAGAGACATTAGTGTTGAGGTAGTGGGAAGAAAGAAATTTGTGTTGAGGTAATGGGAAGAGAGACATTAGTGTTAATGTAGCGGGAAGAGAGACATTAGTTTTGAGGTAGGGGGAAGAAAGACATTAGTGTTGATGAAGCCTGAAGAGAGACATTAGTGTTGATGTAGCGGGAAGAGAGACATTAGTGTTGAGGTAGTAGGAAAAGAGACATTAGTGTTGAGGTAGTGGGAAGAAAGACATTAGTGTTGAGGTAGCGGGAAGAAAGACATTAGTGTTGAGGTAGTGGGAAGAAAGACATTAGTGTTGAGGTAGCTATAAGAAAGATATTAGTGTTGAGGAAGCGGGAAGAGAGACATTAGTGTTGAGGTAGTAGGAAGAAAGACATTATGTTGAGGTAGTGGGAAGAAAGACATTAGTGTTGAGGTAGCGGGAAGAAAGACAGTGTTGAGGTAGCGAGAAGAGAGACATTAGTGTTGAGGTAGTGGGAAGAAAGTCATCAGTGTTGATGTAGTGGAAAGAAAGACATTAGTGTTGAGGTAGCGGGAAGAGAGACATTAGTGTTGAGATAGTGGGAAGAAAGACATTAGTGTTGAGGTAGCTGGAAGCAAGGCATTAGTGTTGATGTAGCAGGAAGAGAGACATTAGTGTTGATGTAGCGGGAAGAGAGACATTATTTTTAAGGTAGCAGGAAGAGAGACATTATTTTTGGGGTAGCGGGAAGAGAGACATTATTTTTGAGGTAGCGGGAAGAGAGGCATTAGTGGTGATGTAGCGGGAAGAGAGACATTAGTGTTGAGGTAGCGGGAGGAGAGACATCAGTGTTGATTGTGGTGATATAGCGGGAAGAGAGACATTAGTGTTGATGAAGCGGGTAGAGACTCAGAGAGACATTAGTGTTGATGAAGCGGGTAGAGACTCGGAGAGACATTAATGTTGATGTAGCGGGTTGAGACTCCGAGAGACATTAGTGTTGATGTAGCGGGTAGAGACTCAGAGAAACATTAGTGTTGATGAAGCGGGTAGAGACTCAGAGAGACATTAGTGTTGATGAAGCAGGTAGAGACTCAGAGAAACATTTATGTTGATGTAGCAGGTAGAGACTCAGAGAGACATTAGTGTTGATGTAGCGGGTAGAGACTCAGAGAGACATTAGTGTTGATGCAGTGTTGAGGTAGCACGAGAGCGTGTATGGAAAGGCGTGTATGGTCATGAATGGATGTGTTTGGACGCGGCCTTGATGCACTTTTCTGCAATTGGCGTCTCGTTGAGAAACTGGATGACATAGATGGAAGAGGGTCCGGCAATTATGACGAAGCAGAGGTAAACCTTTGAAGGCTGTTGAGGCCTAGTGCTGACATTGATCGGAGACCTTACTTCTAACCCGAAGTCTTTATGGCGGGGTCCTGGCCCGACCCTTTAACTCCAAAGGGCTACATTTGAGATCATGAGAGGAGTGTGTTGTTCATCTAGTCGTTGACCAACCCCTTCTGCATGATTCAGCCTTGCGTATGTATCTGTAACATAACAAGATTGTATCCTATGGATCATCTGCCTGCAAAGAGTTCCATTGCACTGCAGCATAATTGCTAAAATTTTGTTGACTCGAATTAACAAAGAATTTCTCAGGCCCATTTATTAGTAAATAAAATTATTATTCCTAAAAAATTTCCTATGAGTGTTAAGTGTCATTTATTTATAATTACTAGATACTTATTCTTCATAAAAAATTTAATGAGCATAAATATTTGTGTCATCTTACTGCTTCCTTTCATCGTGTCTCTACCTTTCCCCATCCTCTTACAGGTGATATCGAGGCCGGCTTCCCTCACGTTTCCTTGCCGCATTTTACGCTTACCTGCAACTCTTCTAATTTGACGACCGTTGATCATACATACTTCTTTGGTGAGGTCCTTTCTATGTTTGGTTCGGGCCTTGCTATCGTCCCACTCATCGCCATCCTTGAGAATATCGCCATCGCCAGTGCCTTCTCCCACGGCAAGGCCATCGACGCCACGCAGGTTCGTGGCACTGTCGTTGATAACTCTTACTGCGTTAGAACTGTCGTTGCGTCTTACAAACACGTCGCCAGCATGTCCAAGGTTTCCCCATTGCAAAGGTGGTAAATATTTATATCGAATTTCTCTATGAGGTCTGCGTTCGACATCATAAGGTTTCTCATACATGGTTTTGCATCCATTTTTACAATTGTAGTGTCCTCTCTGACACTCGAGGTACCACACAACAGAACTTTTTTCTTCTATTGGCGGTAAATTACCTTATACTGCATAGAAGACAGTAATAGAACGTTTAAGCAACATCAACGGAACAAATGATCATATTCGACTGCATGTTTTTGGTGTAGGTAAACTATGTGAATATCTGTCCTTTAGATATGGTCAGTTCAAGTATTTCAATTTCATCATGTCTATTGCATAGCTAAATTGTCGAACAATGGAGGACTGTGCTATCTTAACTTTTGTTATCTCAATGTAATGTAGTAAGAGCCATAGTGTTAGCATAGCGTTTCTGCTCTTTATTCGAATGAATCTTGAAGAGGAAACATCAAAGAGACTTATTTACGAGAGAATCTTGACAACATTCGTTGAAAGTAGTTTTCGACAGGCTTAGACCTCCGTGCCTTTTAACATTAATCGGGAGTTTTGAAACTTTCAAGTTTCTCGACTATCCCCGAGTTCTTAGGTTTTGACTAAACGGCTGCTCGGACCCAGTTGTTGATTAGATACAAAATGGCGTCTGATGCGCCCGGCGGCTGGCACCGGCTTAACACCCTCTCTTCTCCTATTTATACAACCTTACCCGGCATTCATGAGGGCTGGTTAAAGCGAAAAGCAGCTTCCTGTAAGGAAACGTTATTGTGTTTCAAGATAGCAAGGGGAGGAGGAAAAATAGCTTTTTATCAAAGGAATTGAGCTACCAAAAATTATACTCTCTTCCATTCCGTAAGAGCTATAGTGTTGGCATAGAAAATACCATCATGTAGCGCAAGCTGGCCTGTGCCAGAAGAGCACCCAAATTGGATGAATTGGCTGCATCTTAAACTGAGTGTTCCCAAAGAAGCGCTTGCCGTGTAAGGAATTTCAACCCATTTGCATAAATGGGGGTAATGATTGTAAGTATAGGTCAATACAAGTATTGCTTGGTGCCCACCACAGCCAATATACGAGCTCATAGCGGGCAAATAATATGCGGGTCTAGAGTATGAGCACCCAAATAGTAATTATGTACATCCATATATACTGCCTTCTAGTATGAGAGTGGATGAAAAGCCAGGTAGTGGCTGTAGAATTTTAAATATGGAAGTATGTAAAATATGTACCATAGCTAATATGGTAACCTTGCAGTACATTAAATCGGATAAATTTAATATATACTGAGTAATCTGATGTAATCCTTATCCTGAAGCCGGAGCGTTGAGTACCTCCTAACGATATGGTAAGATAATCTATACACGTATCCTATAATATGTACCAAAGTTTCTGGCATTAGCTAGCATAATGTCACAAACCTTTGAAGCGAGAGGAACAATCTACCTGGTTCGTAATGAGACACAAGGTTGATTGGGCTCTCCCACTCTACATAGGTACTTGTGTATGAACACGTGGGGCGGAAAGATGATCAATTCTGTCACCAAAGAGAGAGATTTAGGTATCAACAACAAAAACAACTCAAAAAGTAGCAAGCAATGTAACGATGCTGCCAAAAAAGTCAACAAAATGCAAGGAATGATATCCCGCACTATCTCTTACAAAAACCCACACATTATGCTTAAATTATACAATGCATTTGTTAGACCACATCTCGAGTATTCCGTTCAATTGTGGTCTCCATATCTTAGGAAAGACGTTAATAAATTAGATAAGGTTCAACGCAGAGCTACCAAACTCATCCCTACGCTGCGGAATAAATCGTACGAAGACAGGCTACGTACACTCAATCTTTATTCGCTAGAGAAACATTGAAGTGTGGAAGATTATGTAAGGTAAGGAAAACGTCGACCGAGCAAGCCTTTTCACTCTAGGTACGAACGAAGTAACTAGAACAATGGATACAAAGTCGTTGGGAAACGTTTCTAACTTGACATCACCCGCAGTTTCTTCATGTATCAAGTTTTCAAAAAATGAAACAAACTTCCAGCGGAGGTTGTAAACAGCAATACAATAGAAGAATTCAAGTTGCAGGTCGACAAATTCTACATAAATCGCCGACAAATAGCTAAACCACTCCCTTTCTTGAAATAATGAAAACAGAAAGGGCACCTGAAGCTCTCATAGACGTTCTACTTCAGAACAATTCCTTTTGCTATCAAAAGGCAACCTAGTTTGAGCCAATCGACCTGTTGTTGTCATCCTACACTTGTAAATCTCTAGACATCCATGGAGATGATGTCTGTTAAGGGGACCCCACGCGTCCAAGCGATAGATGCGGTATACTTTTCTGGCATCGTGAGCTTTTCAGGAAAAGCATTCGGCAAGGCATCATTGATAAGGGAGCAGATGTAAAGCCCATCCGATGACGCTTTAAGTGGTTTACCTGAGTAGGAGGGACGAAAAAATAGCCATTGTTCGACAGACACCGTGCTACCTAGGCTTTCAGTGCAGCCATGGGCCACCGGTCATGTGCTCGACCATCCGGGAGTGGCGAGGCGATAGAGAGGAGCGATGGCGTGTGGTTGCGGGCTTGGTTCTTGTAGAGGGACTTATCAGCGGTCGGTCAGTATGAGAGCGCATAGAGGGCTCTGGGAGAAATGTAGTCCCATGCGTGACATTGTAGTCCCGGCAAGTGCAGGAACGTCATGACGGTGGACTGGTTGATCGACTGCACCTTCGTGGCGCGCAGCCTTGCTTTGAAACGAGTCCTGACACTGTGGTGTTGGCGATGTGTGGACTGCCTGTTCGTGTTGACCAGGGTGTCTGCAAGCGATCTATTGTACTTGATCGTTTAGAAATTGAATGCGAGATAACGCGAGAAGAGTCGTGGTGTTGGAGGAACCTACCTGCCTTCGACGCGCTGAAACACGTCGAGGGCGAGCAAAATTTCGCGGAAGGACGCGACGACTTTGGGCCACACAGTGCGTTGAGGTGGTCAGGCGCCACGAGCTTGTGGCGCCCGACCGGCACGTCTCGAGCTTGTGGAGCACCTGGGGAATCAGGTTGTATGGAGTGTACATGTATATTTCCTTCCACTGATTCCAGTCTCATTGGAGAGAATCCCCTAAAGCTGCTCGTGGGTGATAAAACGGAGCTGCAAATAATGGGAGCTTGTGGTTTTCCGGATGTGCAAAGAGGTCTATTTGCATGGTCCCGCGCAGAGTAGAGAGGCGGGCGAAGCATTGTGGCATCATCGTCCAATCTCTTTCCACTGGTATTAGGCGTGAGAGCTGATCGGCCCAGACGTTCTGCGATCCGGAAAGGTAGGTTGCGAGAAGTGACGGCGCTGGAGGATCTTGAGGAGCTGTGCTCCGAACTTCTGCAACGCCGAGGCCTTGCTGGGCCCAAGGGATTCACCATGGTTATCGCCGCCATGTTGTCTGACAACACGCGGACTGTAGCGTGGTGCCAATGAGCTCGTGCCCGCAGCGCATGTACGATAGCCAGCAATTCCTTCCACGTGATATGAAGATTGCGTTCCAATGACGACCAACGGCTGTACAACTGCTGGTTGCTGCAGCATATACGGACCCCCGCGCTTCGTCCGATGCGTCCGTCCACCGGAGGTGCTCCGGTGGAGGCAACCCACACGGAACGTGGTAGTGGAGGACGTTGCGTCAGTGCTCTACTGCAAGACGGTAAGAATTGTTGAGAGCGCTGGGGTTGCTGGATAAGCGCGGGGACCGTGCTGCTAGGATCCTTTCGTTAAAGAAGAGGCGAGCATGAAACAGGTAAGGCTTGAGGCAATTTATTAGGCTGAGAAACTCTGATGCTGTTGAAGCGAAAAGTTCCGCGAGTTAGTATATCTGTGGCCATGTACCTGCAGCGGTTGATGTGCTGTGAGGTTGGGACAATGGATCTGATCTCTCTATTGAGCGCACTCCGCTAACTGTCTAGGTGTTAAGGCGGCACCGATGTGCTGTCGGTGCTTAGAAACAGCCAGTCGTCAATGCACAAGGCCGCGTCTAATTATTGCTGGTAGAATAAGCGAAAGGGTAGTTTCGCGACCGTCGCAAAGATTTTTGGTGCTAGGTTGAGGCCGACTGGAAGGGCCGAGAAAAAGGACAGCTGACCTCGTAGTTTGAGGGCCAGATACTTATAGAAAGTGGGATGGATTGCGACGTGCGGGGAAGGGTCTTTGTTGTCCAACTTGGTGAACCAGAGAGGATGCTTCAGCACTGCCCGTAGTCTTTGCGGGTTGGACATCCGGAACGTAGTTACCGGGATGTGTTTGTTGAGCCTGGAGAGGTCGATCACTAAGCAATCCCCTCGCGAGGCCTTGGGAACCGCAAAGATGTGAGACATGAAGTCCGGTTGCCTGGGCAACGCCTTGACTATGCCTTTCCGCAGGAAGTCTAACACGAGGGTTTGGGAACGTCTTCGTGTTGCCGGTGAGAAACAGTGTAATCTAATTGAAAGGAGAGAGTTGTGGTGCCCATCTCCGAGCGAGGCCTTAAAAAAGGGTGCGTATGACCAAAGGCGTGGCCTCGCTCCCGTGTGCTTAGGCGACTCCTGGTGGCTGCCGGAAGAGCATCAGTAGGTACTTACGGGTAGGGAGCGGCCTGCTTTCCGTAGTCACCTGAGGACTTGGAGCGGGGGGAGGATCATTTGGCTGCGGGGTCTCCACGACCTCCTCTCCCTCGACCCTTATGGCCACGTCCCTGGCCCCTTAGGACAGTGGAAGAGCGAGCCCCCCAACCTGTAAGTATGTGAGATACTGGAGCCCCCACGCTTCCCTTGGGGTTGCATGGTACCACGCTGGGATGCAGGGCGATCGTTGGAAGATGCTTGTCGACCACTTTGGCCACAAAAGAACCCCGCGCTACCCCCTTCTGGGGTTGCTGAGGCTGCTGTGCCACCGGTGGCACAGAGGCCACGAAAGCTGAAATGAAGAGGACCCCCATCCTGCTTCGGAAGGTTTCAAGCTTTCAAGATCGCATCGTTGGTAGAGAGTTGAGGTTGAAAAATTGATCCTGCTAGAAGGGCTGCTCGAACAGGTATCCCGACAACAGTTTATGAATGGAGCCTGTGTAGTGCTCCGACATACAAAGCAGTGACTGCGGGGTAACTTGCGGGCCATCTGTCAAGACGAGATCACGGATGCGAGTAGGAGTACCCGTTAGTGACGCGTTTCGGATATAGCCGCGCAGGTTCTGAGCGACCTGAGCGTGGAGCTGAAGGTCCTTCGCACGATCTTCTGTAGTAATGTGTTCTAAAGGAGAAGCCTCGAAGTGAGCCTTTAGGGGAAGGATCGGCACAGAGCAAATTCCATCAGGGCCCTAATTCCATGGCAGCCTGATGTAAGCGCAAAGTGCGCATTCGACCAAGAGTCGAGCTCTTTTGAGGCCGAATTGGTGGACAGGGCGTCATCAATTTTGTGGGGAGTTACATACATGCTTACACACACATCCCTATAAATAAATTAAACTTCATCAGCCTAGTCAAAATCTAAAAATTCCTCGTACATCAGATCAGCAAGGGCTTGCTTATAGCGAGTAATATCTGTCAACTGCACTATGTCAGCAGGCAAGCCATTCCACACACCAACACATCTCACACTGAAGGACCTACTGCGGACATCAGATGATCGATGAGGAAACGCCAACTTCAACCCATGACCTCTAGTGCAAACTCTCGGAGCCAAAGAAAACATAGCTAGCAAATCCTCTGAGTTTCCATGCAAAATTTTCCAATATTTGATCAGGTCTGCCCTAAGAAGTCGACCCTTGATGGAAAACAAATCCAGGCTCCTCA
>SDVV010040521.1:0-10526 GCA_016164225.1 Gammarus roeselii | reverse complement strand
GCACTTTTTCTGTAATCCATTTAACTGGCATGCTTTTCATTGTTTTAGTTTTCGTTGTCGCCACAGCGTTCAGACATGTGAGAAGATAGTCTGTGAGTAATTGGGCTTGCTCTGTGACATTATTTGTGCTATGTTACGGTTTTGCCATCTCAACGTTTGCCACTAGTTATGCTCTGAAATTATCAGCGGTGTAATTTCTTTTGTACTTTAGGTTAGTTTGTATAATTGTTTCTTCTCTTTTTTGATGTTAATGGTAGAATATATTTCATGGTGGTCCGAGAAAGAATTCGGCCCCACGTCTGTGGTAACAATGGAAGACGGATTGTTACTTATGAGAAGATCCAATACAGTTTGGGATTCGGGAGTAATTCTTGTTGCACTTTTTATGAGCTTATGTAGCCCGAGTCTGTCTAAAATCGGCTTCATAATGTTGGATTTCGAATTCAATTGATCATCATTGAAATCTCCCAAAATGTACAGAGTCTTTTCTTAGCCGATCGCTTCTCGAAATCTTTCTTCGATGTATTGAAACGACTGCACACTTGCTTTGGGTGGTCTGCAAAAAAAACACTGTTTTTTCGCACCTGGATGTTCACCCAAAGGTCATCAACTTCATTGCTGTCGTTAAGCATTACTTGAGAAGAGGTATATTCTTCTCGCACATAAATCACGGTTCCACCTCCTTTCCTTTCTCTATCTTTTCTATAAACATTGAAGCCGTCAATCTCGATGAAGGTAGGGTTAATGTCAGATTCCAGCCAGGTTTCAGTCAGACATAGAATGTCAATTGAGTCCTCCTTCATCATCATTTTGATGTGATCCATCTTGGTTCATAAGCTCCTAACGTTTATATGTTTAATCACAATATTATTTAGGTTCTGATGGGTATTTACATACGTGGTTGCTGAGGGGTGGTTGCTGTTCCCAGATTGACCAGTTTGTGCCTCTAGTCATCTGTTTTTACTTACAGGACAGTTGGTGTCACTTTGGGATGTTTGCAGAGGCATCTCTTCATCGAATATGGATGTATCATTGTCGTATTGCAGAGGAGAATACCTATTGGAACACTGCACATTTGTTTCAGCATGCTTGTTTCGCTTCGCAACAATATTTTGTAGTTCGAAATGTGGCTTCAGAGGGTGGGTTGGTGCAAGACTACTATAGTGGTCCTCTTTTTGGGCTTTAAATATTGAGTATTGAGCAGCTTCATCACTCCTAAGGCTGATCGGATTAATTACAATTTTCGTTACAATGTTCGGGTTTGTTTCATCTAAGATTGTGATTTGTATTTTGAGTGCGTTGCTGAGAATTGCGGGGACTAGATCGCCAAAACTGCTATTGTACTCCTTGCTTTCAAAATACTTTTCTATCTCGGAGAGGATTCTATCATCTTTTTTATACTTAGTGAAGGCTTCGTAATCTTCTATGTAGTTGAAGGATTTTCCATTGCTTTAATTTTTATCACCTCTAAAATGTTTTCCTCGTTAAGTCCTGTTTGTTTTACGATCCTTTCACCACGTGAATCATACAATGTCCGTCTGCTAGTGTTGATTGTCTTTTTAATCTTAAATCATTGAGAATGGTGTCGATGTTGGTGTTTCTGGGGAATTGTTGCAATTTTTCCGTCACTTGCATTGGCATCCGTTCATCCGGCTTATTGTTTTTTGTGTCCGCAACGTCACCCTCATTTAGATTTTTAATATACTTTTCAGTAACACTCTTACTGATGTTATCTAAGAATCTGGTTGCTAATTCTCGAGTGACATTGTTTGTATGTTTGGGATATCCTTGTTTTCGGTTTTGTTCTTTGTTATTGAGGGTGGGTTGGAGCAGGGGAGACTGACCAGAACCAAATGATAAAAATTTAAATCGGTGATTGAAGAGAGGCATGACTGAGAATGGCTGAACCGTGCTAGAGGAAGGAATGGGTGGTAATATATGGGAGGGATTAGCGGGAAAGGTAGATTTGGACTTTGGGCTGAGGTTAGAGACTGATAGCGACGGTGGGAGCTTGAGGAAAGAACGGATGGAGGGGGGTAATATATAGGAGGAATTCGCGGGATAGGTAATGTTGGAATTTGGGCTGAGGTGAGGAAATAGTAGCGAAAGTAGGAGCTAGAGAAAAGAACGGGTGGAAGGGGGTAGTATATGGAAGGGATTGACGTGATAGGTAATGTTGGAGTTTGGGTTGAGGGTAATGAATGGTAACGAAAGTGGGAGCTCGAGGAAAGAATGGGTGGAGGGAGGTAATATATGGGAGGGATTAGCGGAATACGTAGGTAGAGTCGAAGTTTTGGCTGAGGTAAAGGAATGGTAGCGAAAGGAGAAGAATTGGGGCTGTTTGTGCAAGCATAGTTTGACGAATTTGTGTGAGTAGTGTAGAGTGGGGGAGGAGAGTAGGAAAAGAAAT
The DNA here is from genome assembly GCA_016164225.1 of Gammarus roeselii. Taxonomy (NCBI): domain Eukaryota; kingdom Metazoa; phylum Arthropoda; class Malacostraca; order Amphipoda; family Gammaridae; genus Gammarus; species Gammarus roeselii. Next base: position 8,116 of record SDVV010040521.1, on the reverse strand, counting down.
TAGGAAGCGCTGAGGGGACGGTATTGCTGCGACCGTGTTGAAAAGGCCATGCATGGGAGCTAATTGTGTTGGGATGATAAGGAGTCACTAATTGGTGATTTTTAGTTTGAATTTTAGTTTGGGAATGATGAGAGGGCGCTAGGATGTGAGTTGTCTGCGAGTAGATGTCCTTTGCTGACGTGTGATGATGTGATGATACGAGATGATGGTCATATGATGGAGGTCAGTAGAGGAAGGGAGGAGATCAGAGTGATGATTGCTTGCTTCTGACATTGTTATTGTATAGGGATGGCAATACCTCAACCCTTTGAGAAACGTAACGTGCTAGCGTGTTGAAGAATTTGATAATTCCTTTATTGTTTAGACTAGCATTCTCCGAATTAAAAAATCGTTCGTCGGGGGCACCAGTGGATTCGTCTCTTAGTTTGCCTGTTGGGATAACTTTGAGCCTCAAGGAGTGGCAAAGACTCATGAAACGGCACCTCTGTTCCATTGTTTTCAGATTGAGGGGTTCTGGCATGTGCATCTTAGCATTTTGGTTTTTCGTTAAAATTGCGGTGGTTATTTTGACTATAGTCTCATTTTCGAGGTAGTCCGTCAGCACAATAATGTAATTTAGAATGGATTTGCGCTTTCAAAAATTTTAGACAAAGCACCATAATCGTTATATTTATCTTTTCAAAAGTGTATCCATCTGAAAGGTCGGACGTTAGCACATTTTTCATTAGGATATCACCAATGAGTATTGTCTTAGGGGCCTTGGTATTTTCTGTTGACCCGGTGCTGGTGTGATGCTTCACAGTGAGACGGTTTTGCTGTTACGGATTTTTCTGTTGATGTGGCGATTAAAGGCTCTGTATCGGAGGAATAAATGAAAGTTATGGACTCAGTTTCAGAGGTACAAGGGGTGGGAGATTGAGAGCTCAGCAGCGTTGGGTGAGTATCTGTCACTGAATGAGCCACCCCGTGGGAGAGGGTAGGCTTCTCTGTATCGCGTTTTGGGGCACATGAGCTTGCCACCGGAGTGAGTGGGCAATGCGGCAGCTCTATATTTATAGGCTTGTTGGTTCTGGTGCATTTTTGGCTTTTGCATGATATGCAGTCTCTGTTATTCTTGGCACATGCGCATTTCTCGCATGTTCCCCTATAACACATGCAGCAGGATTTGCTTCTGTTGGCAGTGTGGCTGTGGGGCGACATGTCTTGAATACGAGGTTAAATCTCAGTAAAGTGGACATTTTAGAGGGTTTGCTGTTGGAGAAGCTTCGAGAGCGTCTTATTAGCTTATCAATTTAGAGCTCTGCGTTAAGAGGAGGACCCATGACCTTATATTGTGCAGAATCGTATGTGGGTATTGCTTATCGTTCTAACACATTTAAATCTTTGTTCAATCGTACATAACCATTTCAATCTATGTTTATATCTATTTTACCGCGTCATTCCTATTTGCTTTTAATTGTAGGCCAACATTAAAAAAAACATTAAAACACTTTATATGAGAAAAAATGCAGAGACAAATAATTGGCTAGTAATTTCAATGAATGCTGACTAAGCCTACGCAAAGCTGTTCGATATAAACTTAATCGGAAGAGGCAGGTACAAGATGTTATTCTATTGGTAGAAGGAAATTGCACCAAGGAATCAAGTTTTAGGTTCTAACAATTTGTTTAAATGATCCAAAACTGTTAATATTTAGAAATAATTCAGACAAGAGGGACTAATATTTTAGCTAAAAATTATAATAAATGTTGACTGGCCAAAAAGAGATTTGTCATAGCGTGAACTTAAAAATTCGGAAAGAAATACTCATAATCATTTATCTCAACTGGAATTTTTTGAGTTGTCGTTCACTCTACCATATGTACCTTAGAACCTCCCATTTGCGAAGGTTGATGAGACATAGACAGAAACGATATAATAATCTCTTCTAGTGTATGAAGTACCTGATGGTGAATTTGCAGTCCATACGGTCGACAGGCTTATACTGCGGTGAAATTTACTTGAGGAACCGGAATGAGTCCTAAACTTAACAAGGGAGGAGAGGCAGTGGAAAAGAGGGCGGGGGTAGAGAGCAGCATCAGCTACTCATGACCGTGGGATGGTGAGGGGAGCGCACATGTGTACACACTAGTCGGAGAGGCACACAACTAAAATGTTTCAGATAAGGTATGGCCCAAAACGGCAGCTGAAATGTTGATAATTTTCCCAAATAATCTTGAAGGAACAGGAAAAGAGATGGGCTACCTTGATTTTGACGGTTGTCGGGAAATAATTGAAAAAAAGTGAATTATTTTATACGTATGAAAATTTAACACAAAATAATCTTGAGCGAAACACGAATGAATGCTAGAACGCTCAAAAAGTAATCTACTCAGACGTGTATAACAGATTCACAAAATTTAACCCTCCTAGATATTTTAATTAGAGTCGCTGTTCGATTTACAATTTGTGTCTTAGAGCCAGTTATGTGTGCTAGGTAATGCGATCTAGTAAGAAACGATGTACACTTGTTCAAGAAAATTTTACAATAAGTTATGTGAAGTAGTAAAGAAAACATAAACTTAATTTTTAATTAAATGAATGCGTCTTCAAGAATCGCTTGCCAGTCGCCGATTTTATTTGTGTAAAAGATACCCAATGAGTGATCTGCAGTCCATAAGAATTTACAGGTTTATACTATGGTGTGTAATTTATTCGAGGAAATGCGATGAATTCTAATTGCCAAAATTATAACGTATTACGTTAATACAAATTAATCTACAGAGTTATGAACTAAAATCCATGTTAATGCGCAAGGAGTGACTACCGATCTATTGAACATGTCGCAGTTCCATTTACATTATATTCGCTGTCAAAATGCATTTTCGGGGTACAGTTTAAAATAGATCGCAGTTCTGCATGAGATGTTTCAAGTACTTATATAGCACGTTGAAATTGTTCAAACTGGGCTCCTGTTCTTCACCGTTTCACTACATAATAGGTAAATTAAAAATATATATACAGGCAGTCGACGAATAAAAATTGTAATTCATAAAAGACAGAGCGACAAATATTTTCGCATGAAATGAAAGATCAAAATTGGTTGTTCCTGATCAGATGAAGATATTCAAATGAAGATATTCAGTTCAAGTATTGACTGCATATGACGCAACATGATCGGATGAGCAGTGGAAAAAGGGGCGGGGTGAGGGTAGAGAGCGGCAGCCATTCATGACCATGGGATGATGATAGGCACGCACGTATGAACACGTCAGTCTAAAATTTACACAGCCCCGTTTTTGTTAGGTGTGATGTTTTGCTTTGGCATTCTTGCGTCAAGTTTTCGAGCGCGAGTTAAAGCTTTTTCAATATTATGTAGGGTTTATTTTTTTATGTTGTACAGCTGCGATATGATCTAAAAAAGACTGTCGGAATCATTCCGCCTAAGAAAAACAGAGCACATACGGAAAAAACAGCTACACTGATCCAGGTCTCACAATGAAATTTCCTTAAAGATGATTATCAGCTGACAAACATTTAGAGGGTGAAATTCTTTATTTTCCGCCACGTATTTCACCAGGAATGTAACGCAGGTTTGAAAATGTTATGAGATTATTCAAACTAGCGATGTTGAGAGACATGGTAATTAATACATGTGGTGCAGCGGCACACAAAAACGTGAAGTTATAGGTCTAAAAGTTGCATTTAGGCGAGCGTCTTGCACACGCGGACATCTTATGATCCTTATCTCGCGCGCTGTAAATTAAGATTGATTGATTTTCCTATCTTTGATGTAATAAAAAATTGGATAACTTATTACATTGAGACTTCAAGTAACAAGAAAGGTAGCAGTTGAAGTTGAACAACAATTGGTTGCAGCGAGTGATTTTCAAGACGGTCCAAAGAAGATCCACAATATATGCAGCGCGGGATCATCGAATGGGTGGGTGAAAGCAGCTAGTCCACTGATAGCGGAGGGGAGGGCGTAGGTGGCAAGGCTTCAGAAGGTGAGGGCGGTGGGGTGTAGGTCCGTTACACCCCGCCAAGGCAGGCGAGTGCACAGGCGCATCGGAACAACGGGTCACTCACTGTGCGTGCATGCGTGTGTCGACGCAGCTGAGGCAGGCGAGGGGAGGTAGGGAGGAGTAGGTTAGGCAGTACAAGTAGTGAACCTTCCCTCGCGACGTAAAATCACCCTCTTTCGTGAGCAAGCACCTATATGGAACTACAAGTGCAAGATCATTTAGGGAGGCCTAATGAACCACGCAAGTTTTTGGGTGAACCGATTCAACGAAACGCCTCCCAAGTTGATCAAAAGCACGGGTTGTGGTGCCTTGGGCCACAATAAAGCACAGCCACGAGACTGTCAGTGAAACTCCAAAACGCACAGGGTTGCCAGATGCTTCAACGCTGGAGACGAGAATAGCTCTCGGATATGCACAAAAACTTCAAAATTCGACCATGTTACCACAAATTCCAGTAAAGCGTAACACCTATGGATAGGTGAACAATTCACACATCGAGTTGAAACTAAAACAGATTAACTAGAACCTGATGACTAGGTGTATGTTCACAAGCACGAGGAGCGCAGCAAGACTCACTAATTGCCTAATGACTTCTAATTATATGTCAATAAAGAATATATCTCATGTATCTACTTTAACTTTACCACCCTTTCGCAAACACTGCCTAGAAGTAGCGCCGTGTAGACGGGTGTACTGACGCAGAAGTCCCTAAGGAGCGTTGATGCCGCTAGATGACGCTAATAGCTTTAATGCCGCCAGATGATGCTAGCAGCGTTGACGCGGCCAGATGACGCTAGGAGCGTTGAAGCCGCCAGACGACGTTAGCAGCGTTTATACCGCCATATGACGCTAGGGCATCGATGTCCCCCGATGGCGCGAAGAGCGGTGATGCCACCAGATGACGCTAGGAGCGTTGATGCCACCAGATGACACTAGCAGCATTGATGCAGTCAGATGACTCTAGGAGCGATGATATCACCAGATGACGCTAGCAGCGTTGATGTCGCCAGTTGACGCTGGGAGCTTTGATGCCGCCAGTTGACGCTACGAGCGTTGATGTCACCAGTTGACGCTAGAAGCGTTGATGTCGCCAGATGACGCTAGGAGCGTTGATGTCACCAAATGACGCAAGCAGCGTTGATGTCGCCAGTTGACGCTAGGAGCGTTGATGTCGCCAGATGACGCTAGGAGCGTTGATGCCGCCAGATGACGCTAGCAGCGTTGAAGCAGTCAGATGACGCTAGGAGCGTTGATGCCGCCAGATGACGCTAGCAGCGTTGATGCCGCCAGATGACGCTAGGAGCGTTGATGTCACCAAATGACGCTAGCAGCGTTGATGCCGCCAAATGACGCTAGCAGCGTTGATGCAGCCAGAAGACGCTAGCAGCGTTGATGCAGCCAAATTACGCTAGGAGCGTTGATGTCACCAGATGACGCTAGGAGCGTTGATGCCGCCAGATGACGCTAGGAGCGTTGATGTCACCAAATGACGCTAGCAGCGTTGATGCCGCCAGATGACGCTAGCAGCGTTGATGCAGTCAGATGACGCTAGGAGCGTTGATGTCACCAGATGACGCTTGCAGCGTTGATGCCGCCGGATGACGCTAGGATTGTTGACGCCACTAGCAGTGTTTATTTTAAGAGGGGTCAACATTCAGTGGGAACTGTCGGAGATAAAAGCACTGGACGGGTGACGGGGTGCATGGGGTATAGAAGGAACGAGTATCTTTGAGAACACTCCGAACAATTTACTTTAAAATATATCAAATATTACTTTGACATCCTTCCACGAACACTGCCTAGAAGAGTCTTTCGGCTGAGCGGTGTAAAGCCCCTGTCTACCTTTAAATGGCCGTAGTATGTGGCGAGAGAAAGGAGAGCAGCGGAGTGGAGGGAGGAGGGGGAATGGCATCGGTTGAGGGTTCTTCACTGTCTTCTGTTTCGTGTGATTCACAAGGGACGAGGGTGTGGAATTTTTGGTTCATGTTCATGCATCGAATTTTCAAACACGCGATAAGACTTTTTTCAATATTGTGCGTGAGCGGCTTTCTCACTCTTGAATTTTCTTGCGTTCATTTGTGTTCCTGCTTACGTGAAATAATTCCGATCTCGATCTAGTGCTCCTGTTATTGATTCAGTATTTAGCAGCCGCTAGTGGAACTATGAGGCACTATATCGTGTTAAAAACACACAGCCGGTTGCGTGGCTTTTCTGACGCTTCTATTGTGCCGCTTATGGCGGGTTCATTCTTGTTTAATATCGCGTATTAAATGAAAGTACAAAAAACTTCACCACTATCAGTTAAATTGATGAATTCAACATCACTTTACAGTGTAGTCTAACACTGTTTTCAATGTGACTCTGACACCAATCCTCCTAGATTCCACTAAAACTGTGGAGCTCGGCTGCACACACCCTCACACGGCGACGGACGGACTGATACAGATACATACCTTAGGCCGAATTTCCCAGAAAGGGGGGTGGCCGACGACAAGGTGCACCTCACACCCTCATACGCTCACGCTCATAAAACTTACCTCTGTTGGGCTATTCCAATTAATGGTGTGCATTCCAATTAATAGTGTTCATTTTATTTTGCACACCAATTAATAGTACGCAAGAAAAAATACTATATATATAACGATTATAATAATATGTTCTATATTAGCAAGGATCATGATCATTGTAGTGCAGTTACAATTTTTCCCTTATACTTGGGATTCAATGATTCACCACCACTGAGAACACAATTTAAAAAAATGCAGCACACATTTTGAATAAAATAGCAGCATTCAACTTTATACATCTCATGTCCACACATTCATCTCCATCGCCTTAACAATGATGGAGAAGCGAGAGCATCACCAGAGCAGATTGCAACTAGGATTTCATTTGGAAAACGCTTTCATCGAGTTATAAGGTATGTGCTGACATACAATACAGTACCTTGATGTCATCTGACTGATTTTCAGCAGAAACAATGTTTGCTGACGTCGAGCGTTGAACCAGCATCATTTGTCTATAAGTGTCAATTTGCCTCGCTATCTATTTTCGAATACTGTATTAGAAAAAAAATTGTACTCTACTCTAAAATATAACGGGCAACAATAGGAGTTGATGGGCTGGATTTCAACTTCCCTTGGTACAAACATAAATATCACCATGTTACCAATTGCATTTTGCCGCGTTGCCTGCTTTGCAACATTATTGTCAGAATTGCAATCTGTTGTGATGATGTGCCATTGACATTGAATTTCACATACAGATACACACACACATATAACCATATACATACAATTCGGCTCAATACCTGCTAGTTTGAAATCTTGGTATGATATAAATGAACACAAGCTTAACTCAGAAAAAAAACAGATGCATCTTATTCGGTTCAAACTCAAAATGAAAAGCAGTTTCATTATTTTTTTCCACCAGGATGGGCAAATCCGACATATTAGTTGAAGATAAAATTATAAGTTTAGGAGTATGGTTCAATCCCGTTCTTTCCTCCGAACATCCCGTAACTACTGCGTTCTAAGATGAACGAAACACTTTTGTGCCGCATTACTGAAAAAAAAAATCAAATCAGGGTCTGATTGTCCATGCTTTGGTTTTCTCGCATATCAATTATTGTCTTTCAATTCACAGAAAATCCACCTAAGCTCAGAGGGAGAGATAGTAACGTTGTATAAACTTTGCTGATACAATAACATGCGGCGGTAACCATAGAAAAAGAGACCACGAAAGTCCTCTCCTCGAAAAATTGCAGTGGCTCAACATCAACAACAGATTGGCACTCCAGGAGTTGAAAATATTCGGTCAATATTAGGATTCTGTTGTGGAAGGATGGGTTATAACTTGAGTCCTCGATTGTTCGAAAGAAATGGGGTAACGGGGGCTTGTAAACTTTGCCAGAAATAAATAAAATTGAATAAACATAAATCGACGAGTAACGTGTGGAGACATTTGAAACGCTGTCATCGTGAAAAGTTTGAAAAAATTATTGGAAAGAAATCAGGTCGATCGACTGTGCAAGTCGTCAAAGGATGACGTGTCAGGAGATATTGAAGAAAAAATGTGTTAGACCCAGTATGAAATGAAGAGGCCGTTTGTAT
>SDVV010040520.1:0-10526 GCA_016164225.1 Gammarus roeselii | reverse complement strand
TATATATTGCTGTGATGCTGGAGTGGTGGGTTGTGGTTTGTGTGTGTGTGTGCATGTGTTTGTGGGGGTGGATGTGTGTGAGTGGGCGGGTGGATGTCTGTCTGTGTTGCTTCTTCATATGCTTATTTGCTGTACAGTGTGCTATTCTATATATATATATATATTTTTTTTTTTTGTCATTCATACGGATGGTTCATATTAGAGCCAATGGTGCACACTAATTCCAGTTCCTATACCTGTGTTAACATAGCTGTTCTCAATATCAAACTGGCCTCCCCCGGCTCAGCTGCTCCTCACCTGCTTGTAGCGCTGCTGGTGGGGGCTGCAAAGGTAAGAGATAAAGGGAAGATACAACTTTTGCCCTGGCAAGATGATCATTGCAAGGTGATTTTAATCTACTAACAATTGACTGGTCCTTGGACCTTATTGATAGCTACATGCAGCCAATTGACAAGCAATTTTTAGACTGTTTTTAATCTCTTTGACTTTCACAGTTCTTCCTAGAGTTAGATAATCTCCTTGCCTGTCACTTGTGATGAATCTGATATCAATCTTGTGGCTCGAGCAGCTGACCTTCCGATATTTGCCTCAGTAACCGCTAGGTGGGCCCGTGTCGAATCAGACGCAACGGAGACATATATAAGTGGCTGCAGTGCGACGGAAGACAGCAGTTGTTGGCGCGGGAGCGTCCTATGAGGTTGTGTACCTGCTGCTCCTCAACGAACTCATGGAAACTGTTGTATTGAGTGTTCTACAAGATCGTTACATATAGTGTATTTATTATTTGTATTATTGCAGTACTGAATAACGAGATCGTCTCATCCAGTGTATTTATTATTGCTGTACCAAATATCCCTGTGCCACGTCTTGTCTCAGAAACCATCTATTATTTGTTACTTAGGTATTGTCAATTATTTACACATTTTCATTACTTCTTGTCGATATGTTGATGACTTACAATGATTCCTCCTATATTGTTAATACTATTAGTATCATTTGTGTACAGTTCTTCCCAGTTAGATAACCTCCTTTTCTGTCAGTTGTGATGAATCTGATACCAATCTTGTGGCTCGAGCAGCTGACCTTACGATATTTGCCTCAGTAACCGCTAGGTGGGCCCGTGTCGAATCAGACGCGACGGATACATATATAAGTGGCTGCAGTGCGACGGAAGACCGCAGTTGTTAGCGCGGAGCGTCCTATGAGGTTGTGTACGTGCTGCTCCTCAACGAACCCATGGAAACTCTTGTATTGAGTGTTCTAAGAGATCGTCACATATAGCGTATTAAATATTTGTATTATTGCTGTACCGAATAACGAGAACGTCTCTTCCAGCGTATTTATTATTTGTATTATTGCTGTACCGAAGTTACGAGATCGTCTCATCCAGTGTATATATTATTGCTGTACCAAATATTCATGTGCTACGTCTTGTCTCAGAAACCATCTATTATTTGTTACATAGGTATTGTTAATTATTTAAAAAAAATCATTACTTCTTGTTAATATGTTGATGACTTACAATGATTCCTTCCTTATTGTCAATGCTATAAGTATCATTTGTGTACAGTTCTTCCCAGAGATAACCTCCTTGCCTGTCACTTGTGTTGAATCTGATACCAATCTTGTGGCTCAAGCAGCTGACCTTTCGATATTTGCCTCAGTAACCGCTAGGTGGGCCCTTGTCAAATCAGACGCGACGGATACATATATAAGTGGCTGCAGTGCGACGGAAGACCGCAGTTGTTGGCGCGGGAGCGTCCTATGAGGTTGTGTACCTGCTGCTCCTTAACGAACCCATGACAACTGTTGTATTGAGTGTTCTAAGAGATCGTCACATATAGTGTATTAATTATTTGTATTATTGCTGTACCGAATAACAAGAACGTCTCATCCAGCGTATTTTTTATTTGTATTATTGCTGTACCAAAGTAACGAGATCGTCTCATCCAGTGTATATATTATTGCTCTGCCAAATATCCCTGTGCTATGTCTTGTCTCAGAAACATCTATTGTTTGTTACTTGGGTATTGTCAATATGTTGATCATTTACAATTTTTCATTACTTTTCGTTAATATGTTGGAGACTTACAATGATTCCTCCCATATTGTTAATACTATTGATATCATTTGTGTACAGTTCTTCCCAGAGTTAGATAACCTCTGTCAGTTGTGATGAATCATATATCAATCTTGTGGCTCAAGCAGCTGACCTTCCCATATTTGCCTCAGTAACCGCTAGGTGGGCCCGTGTCGAATCAGACGCAACGGATACATATATAAGTGGCTGCAGTGCGACGGAAGACCGCAGTTGTTGGCGCGGGATTGTCCTAGAAGGTTGTGTACCTGTTGCTCCTTAACGAACCCATGGTAAACTGTTGTATTGAGTGTTCTACGAGATTGTCACATAAAGTGTATTTATTATTTGTATTATTGCTGTACCAAGTAATGAGATCGTCTCATCCAGTGTATATATTATTTGTATTGCTGCACCGAATAATGAGATCGTCTCATCCAGTGTATTTTGCTGTACTAAATATCCCTGTGCTGTTTCTTGTCTCAGAAATCATTTATTATTTGTTTTAGAAATCCTTTGATACCGGAAGTTGTGATCATGGGAAATTGTCTCATTTTGAATACCCTTAGTCAGCATACCCATTGTTTACTAATGTCAAGACAATGCATTACCGTGCTAACTATTCATTGTAAAGACTCATTATTTACATGCCTAAATAAACCATTAGGAACTATTGTGATCATTGGTAGAGTGCTTAGTTCATGCGGCTATCACTGTCGTCCCTCGTAATGGTCTGAATGGAGGGTTGTAACTGGGTAGTCAATAGAATTTGAACGTACCTGGAAAGCACATTGCATTTACTCATACAATAGCAACTAGTTTTCAATTATTGCAGCCTCAAATTATTTTCTGGATAAGACGTTCGGTAATCACCACACATATTCAGATACCGGGCCTCTTTACTGGAAGTTTGCTGGGCTCAATCATTTTTCTCAGCCCCTTTTTCATAGTGCTGAATTTGCATTGGTTATTATTATATATATCAAGGTTGGTTGAGACAAGGTAACCCAGGGAAGGGGGGAACTTGTGGGTTTTAAGGGATTCGGGGTTTTGTAAACCCAGGGGACTTGAAAGACTAGGAGGATTTGGGGGGACCCACTGTTTTCCTTTTGTGGCTTTTTGGGACACCCTTGGGACCTTCTTCAGGAACTATGAGACCCTCTTGAGTCCCCTCTGAGTCCTGGAACCTCTGCTCCCCATTCCCAACACTGTAAAACCCATACACAGAGGAATATATAAATGTGGAGTGCTCCAGTCGAACACTTTACCATTACAGTCGGCGGACTGCTGGGGCAGAGGGGGTGAGCCGCGTTGAGGCTGGTTGAGGTGCGTCAAAATTGGTCAAAACATGTCAAGGCAAGTTGAGTTGGGTGCCACGAGTCGAGACTGGCCTAAATGATATGAGACAAACCGAGACGAGGGGACCCGGGGAGCTCCTGGGACCCTGAGGACTTGGGTTACCCTCCAGGATCTATTGGGCTCATCTTGGAGCTGTAGGAACCTCTGCCCTCCACCCTATCCTCCTAAACAATGAGTATGATGTCAATAACCTGAGCAGTTTTTCAGCCCATGATGAACCTGCCCTTACTTTCCTCTTCTCGATCCACAATTTAATAAAGTAATGCGAGTGTATTTGTTTGAGAGTTCCTGTTTGTAATTTTGTTGATGTGTTTTTCAGTCCATGCTCACTCGCGCGTGCCGGACCATATGTAATTTCTGTTGTTGATCTATAGCTACCGCATAACTATAAACCTTGTGGTGCATTGCGGTTGCAGTTGATCTGATCCGTTAAGCCGTAGACTTTGTACCAATTTTGGTGATACTATCTGCGCGCACTGGCGTTCAGACTTATTACTCTTGAGGCTCTGAGGGGTTGGAGGCAGGGATTTGTTTTGTTTTGTCTGAGTCTTTATCTTACCTGAATAAATAGATTACTAATAATAAACTAGACCGCATAGCTGTAAACATTGTGTTGTGTTGCTGTCGCAGCTGCTTTTGTCCGTGTAGCTGTAAACCTTGTACCAATTTAGATTGAACTATCTGTGCGCACTGGCGCGTGTAGATATTACTCATGAGGTTCTCAGGGGTTGGAGGCGTCGATTCATTTAGTTTTGTCTGAGTCTTTATCTTGCCCGAATAAATGAATTGTATTAAAACAACTAGACTGCGTAGCTGTTAACAATGTGTTGCAATGCTGTCGGAGCTGATTTTGCCCGTGCAGCCGTAAACTGTGTACTAATCTTGACGATGCTACCTGTGGGCACTGGTGTGCACACATATTACTCTTGAAGCTCTAAATGATTGAAAGCTCAGATCTGTTTAGTCTAAACATTTTTCTTGTGAGCACCAGTGTATGTCTGACACTACTGAAAATTTCAAAATGTTTGAACTATGACAACATTGTTTTTCTTGCATGCTGAGCTCTACGGGGGAGCCTGTTGTGAGTCACCTTGAGGCTCAAGTGGAAATGAGCCTTGAATCAAGTCTAATCTAGTGCAAAATCACCTTTTTGTGGTTAACTTGATGTGGAATGACCCAGAAAATATGAAGAAGTAGAAGCTACTCCTGTTTACAGCAACTGTTATTGACACAACCCTCTGAATTAATTAATGAATGCTAATGGTTTAGCTAGGTGCTACTGGCACTTGAACCTGAAGAAGGCTGTTATAAGCCCTCTTGGCAAGTGCCAGCTGTAGGTGATAGTCTTGTGGCAGTTGTAGCTGTCTACGTCAACTGTGCTGCTTTCATCCAGACTATTTCTAATTCAATTTGTTATTTTTTTGTCTATTATGTAAGATGGATGGCTAGCTACTATATATTTTAATAAAATATGTATCTATATTTTTTCAGAATAAAGTATTTGGTGTGCATGTATGAATAGGTAGGCTGTAGGTGGGCAATTAATACATCAAACAGAGCATTTTTAGGTAGAAACAAATTTCCATCCATCGCAATGGGTGATTTTTTGGAGAATGAAGCAGAGGTGAGCAGCGGTGATGAAGAGGAGTACACATCAAAGGAACGGAAAAAGCTTAAGCACATGAAAAATGTTCAGTCAGACTCTTCAGAAGAAGAAGAGGATGGTGAGTAGCACTATTTAATCAACTTTGGCTTTGAGTTTTGTTATTATCATACTGGAATAGATGAAATTCTACATTTTCTTGAACTTTGATCTGTCAAGAAAACAATATGGTTATTCAGCTCTGTGTGAAAAGGGCTTTGGGTCATCCTAACATAAGAATTTTATTGATTCTAACAATCAAAATTTGCAGTTACTTTTAGTAAGCATTCTGGCACTGAAAATGAGTTGTCTTTTTTTTAAACTTTGAGAAAACATGATTTACCATTGTTTTGATTCAAATTAGAATAAATTTAATACTGTAAATTTAAACTTGTTTTTTATATGCTTCTTCTCAAATTATCATTTTGAGATTTTTTTGTACCTTTTTTAAACACTTGTGTAGATTTACACCAGCTTTGCCTATAGACAGCATAATGCTATAGCCACATAAACATTGACATATAGCTACATCAAATTTATTTCCTTATTTTTCATCTTGCTAGCAGCTCCATTGTTTTGCCATTTGAATGGTGGCCAGGCACATTATTAAACCCAGCATAGTCCAAGTTTGGTAAGGGTGTTGCTCTTTTAACTTCATTCACCTTTTTTCTGATAATCACCCTCTCTTTTCTATAGTTGCTGTTATTTTTTGCAATAAATTTCCTACCTGAGTGTTGATCTCATGCATGGGGTCATTTTTGGCTATCTCTCATTTTTTTCTGGTGCTGAAAGAGTGTGGAACAGAGAGCAATTACGCTTCAAATCTTATCTCTAAATCATGGGATTGAAACATCTTGAAATGAATTTTTTAACACTATGAACATTTGACATCAGTAATGCCAATCACAATTTTTCCAGAAATACTGCCATGTTGTGACTGCTTGAAATTTGTTGATATTTTTGTTGCTGTCAATGACTTCAGTATTGCTTTGTTTTACTGATTTCTGAAGAAAAAAAACATGGTTCCAGCTCTTCACCCTTTAAAGTGCACTTCAGATGTTTTGCAATCCATTTTGCACTAGCCATATATGGTAGAATTCTTTTAATTGCTATTCGCGGATGATATAGCCCTGGTTGCAGATTGAGAAGAGAAGCTATGTAGGCTAGTGTCTGAGTTTGGTAGAGGATGTGAGAGGAGGAAGCTTTGAGTGAATGTGGGTTAAAGTAAAGTAATGAGATGCTCTAGGACTGCCGATGCAAGCGGAATTAGTGTCCTTCTAAATGGAGAGTTGATGGAAAAAGTTCAGTGTTTTAAGTATCTGGGCTCCCATGTGGAGAAGACTAAATCAGTGGAAACTGAGGTGAAGTCGAGAGTGAAGGAGGGGTGTAATGTGATGGGTACACTGAAGAGCGTAATGAGCTGCAGGTTGTTGGAGATGGAAGCACTATTTAATCAACTTTGGCTTTGAGTTTTGTTATTATCATACTGGAATAGATGAAATTCTATGAGGGTATGAGGGTATCATTGTGTCAACTGTGCTGTATGGCGCTGAGACTTGGGGGGGGGGGGAGCAGAGGAGAGAAACAGGTTGAATGTTTTCGAGATGAAATGTTTGAGGAGCATGGCTGGAGAGTTGCTGAGAGACAAGTTCACTAACAATGTGGTTTGCATCAAAAGGGGGATGGTGAAGAAGTTAGAACATGGAGTTGATTCGCGTGTTCTGAGATGGTTTGGGCACATGGTGAGGATGGATGAAGGGAGATTGGTGTAAAAGGTGTTAGTCATAGGCAAGTGGATGTAGGCCTAGAGGGAGACCAAAGTTTGGGTGAAAGTATGGTGTAAAGCAGGCCTTGGGAAGGAGAGAGGCGAGTGTGGAGGTAGCAAGGGAGCGTGCACTGGATAGGCGTGAGTGGAGAATGATAGTGAACAGATGAGTTTTGACGCTGCTCTGATGGGCTTTCCTGCCCTAGGCTTGTCATTGAGAGACAGGATGGTTGTGGGCAAGGAGAGAGGGGTAGTCATCATGACGCGGCAGGGGTAAACCAGTCACGCTGTCGGGTCCTGCTGCCAACACTGACCTCAAACCGCACTCATGACCCTGAGGGTGTGTTTCGGGGTCCCTGGCCAGACCCTTTTGCGCTAAAGAGCTAAGGTATACGAGTGTGAGTGTATGAGAGTGTGAGGTGAGCCTTGCTGTCAGCCACCTCCCTTGCTATAGGTTTTTGATCTAGTGTCTGTATCTGTATTTTTATGAGAAAGATCTTGAATTCATTTGTTATAAATTTTGTGTTTGTAAAGTTAGTGACAAGTTTCAGATGAATCATAAGTGATAGCTTCAAGAATTTGCTTGAGACAGTTTGTTTCAGGCGGTCAACAAATTTTTGTCATATATGTATGTGACGTATAGCAGTATTGTTGTTGGGCACTACCATTTTTATTTCATTTGGATTGCTATGGAACTTGTCAGTAACTGCACTAGCGAGCTTCCTTTCCACCATTGACCTCATTGAAAATGCATTTCCATGCTGTCATGCAACAACAGTGAAAGAAGCTTGATCGTATTAATCTCATGATTATACCCTGTTGTTCTTCTAGATGAGGACAAAATTCGTGAGGAAAACAGGGGTTTCATTAATGACGATGATGATGATGAAGATGAGGCATCAGGGAGCGAGAGTGATGGCGCAAGAAAGAAACGCCGCAGAGATGATGACGATGATGATGATATGGATGCTGATAACCTTGATGATGATGATCTGGATCTCATAGAAGAAAATATTGGTGTCAAGATAAATCGTAAGGTAAGAAGAAATACCTTTGATTGACAGCTACCTGTCCAGTTCTGATATAGCTACTGAGATGACCATTGAATAAACTCTGCACTCAGTAGGTCTACAGTTTCCTCATTTGATTGGTCATGCTAAGGAACTCTCAACATTACTTACAAGAGTGTGTTATTGTCATTTTTTTCATTGTGCTTACAATTGTGACCCAACGACGGAGCATGCACACTTCCAGTAACTCCAACATTTTTTTTTTGTAATTTGAAAGAAATGGACACAACAGCAAGCTACAAAGAAGTTATAACCTTAAGTTTTAATGAATTTCACCACTGTCCTATTGTAGGAATAAATACTGACCCGTGTATTCTCTTCTAAATCATAATCTTTAAGTCAATAAAATGTCCTCATTTGTTGATGGAATTCATTGAAACTTGATTCAAATGATCTGAACAGAGCTGTTGACAATCATTCTAAAACAATTCCAGTGTTGGTATACAACTTCTTCTACACTTGAGTCATGGATGACTCAGGATCGTAATGTTTTAGTAGATGATGATGATGATTAGCTATGTAGCTATTAATGTTGCCAAGCTACATTTTATCTTACTAGGCATGTGCTTATTATTCCACCTTACAGGGAAGTCGCCCCTCGTCCGCCGGCTCATAGGTAATGAGGTTCAGTGGCTACCCTCATACTGATCTGAACTTTGTTTTTTAGTAACTATAGCTTTCTATGATATCTAATTATATTTAAATCTGTCTTTCCTTTTCCAGAAAAAGTTCAAGCGACTGAAACGTGTGGTGGATGAAGATTCTGATGATGAGGTTGAGGGAGATGGACGCGAACAAATTGCTAATGAGCTCTTCCAAGGATCAGATGTAAATAAACTTAAGATAGGTTTTGATGAGTTGCTGAATTTATATTTCTTTCTCCATAGCTACTTGCAAATAGAAGGCTTTATTATATAGTTATGAAATCATCCATCACAGCTGGTAGAGTTGGCTTTAATCACCCAGCTGCTCAACATAGAGTGGCTATACACATAGCAATTGATGTTTTATGCTTACTGAGTCAGTTTATCCCTGTTATTCATGAGTGAAGCACATTGCTGTAACAGAATCCCTCCCACACCTAGGATGAAGACCGCGGCTCTGCCAGTCCTCCGAGCAGGAGTGCTGCACCTGCCATACCTGCCGAGGAGCTTGGATCGGGAGGCGAAGAATACGATGACAGTGACGAGGGTGATTTCATTGTGGACGATGATGGCAAGCCAATACAACGCAGCAAGAAGAAGTCCTTGTACGAAGATGAAGGTCTTGCTGCTGCTCAAGACATCTTTGGCTGTGACTTTGATTATGGAGAGTTTGAGCAGTACGATGATGTTGCGGTGGATGATGAGGCAGATGACGACGAGGAAGACGATGAGTATGAAGAAGACGATGATTTGGATGAGGAAGATCAGGAGGCTGCTGCTGCCAGGAAAGAGGCACGTATTAAGAAAAAGGAGAAAAAGAAGAAAGCCCCCAGGAAGACCATCCAGGATGTATTTGAGCCGTTTGAGCTTGCTCGTGGTTATCTCACAGACCGTGATTCTACCATCCGTCAAACAGACAAGCCTGAGCGTTTCCAGCTTCGGCAGATCCCCGTCACACCCACTCGTCAAGACCCAGACGACCGTTCCATCGACCCACTGCTGACAGCTGAGGCTAAATGGATCTATCAGAACGCCTTCCTTAAGCCGGCCATCTCGAAACAAGACACCATCGACGACCTCGTTGACGCTCGTCGAAACTCTGACGACCGCTATCGTCACCGCCACGACCGCGAGAGGGAGCTCAACAGCAACCGTGAGGTGATAACAGCCAAAATCTACAATGCGCTGGACCTGATGCGCAACCACCAGCTTGAAGTGCCCTTCATTGCCTTCTATCGTAAGGAAGAGGTGCAGCCTGAGCTCAAGATACATCATCTTTGGACAATATATCACTATGATGAAAGGGTAAGTGAGCTTTTTGCTTGCACTCTTATCGATGTCCAAGCTCTGCTGCAATAACAGCACACAACACAAAGTTCTCTATTTCTATGTATCGTGTAGTAGTGTACAATTCTATTGAGACTCATTCTTAGTGTTCAATATTATAAATTCACACAAATTAATGTTATGTTATTTCATCTTGATCTTAACAGTATTGTTGTATATAATATGTATAAGTCCCATCTCCAGACAGTTGGCTCTTATTTGAATAAACTGTAAATGTTTGAGTCGATTGGGTTCTACACGATCAAAATACTGAGGCAGTGAGCACAAATACAATTTAGTAGTTCCATGGTCATAGCCTTGTAGCCGGGGCCTTAAAATCGTGCTACCGTATCCACCGCGTGTCGTAGAAGGCGACTAAAGGGGCGCCCCGTAGCCGGGAGTAGAATCGGCTACCGCAATCCCCAGCGTGTCGGCGACGACAAAACGGGGCGGAGCAAAGGGGCTAGGAATCCCGTTCTCTGTAAAAATCTTTCCTCGAAGACGGCAAGACGAGCGGGGGGAGGAGAGGCACACGCCTCTCCAAACCCTATTGTTAGGGTCGCTGAATGTGCGTGGCTGTAGTACGAGTGATGTAAAGAGGAGGGAGATTGGAGAGATGTTTTTGAGGAGGAAGTTAGATGTG
>SDVV010040519.1:0-10526 GCA_016164225.1 Gammarus roeselii | reverse complement strand
TACGCTCGGTGAGTCAAGGTGCATGCATCGCGTCCTACCCCCACCCCGCCCACCGCTAATTAACCCCTATCTATAATCCTTCACTAATCCGCGTCTTGCAGTCATATTAACTACTGACGTTGCTCAGAGATGATGGACTAAACAGATGCATGGTATGTCTGAGGTATTGTACCGTGAGTGGGTGTTACCTCTAAATTTGTTATATATCAGTGGTAGATTGCTGAGAAGTGACCTAGTAGAGCATTGTAGAGTTTGTTGTTATGACACTGTAGGCATCGATTTTGTCCTATTGTAGATATTAAATCTTAGTTAAGGCTTAGGAATTCTTTCAGATTTAACGGGTCCTGTAAAATTATTATTTGTTATGCATGAACTTGGTGTTAAATGTCAGATATTTTTGGTGTGACTGTTATGCTGTTATGTTATTAGTATACGATCGTAGTGATGAACCAGATCACGCGGGATATTGGAGTAGGATTTATCATCTGGTGTATGGCAGGATACACCGTATATAATAGTTAATCATTGTCGGTTAGGGTAGAGTAGAGAATCTTATTCAGCTATTTATAGTTGTTGTTGCGTGTTTTGATAGGTTATCATATGAATATATCTGTATTGATATGAATTTGCCTAATTACATGGAATGTTGGGTAAAAAATACGCTTGATTGGATATAATGATCCAAAATATTGATATGTTTTACCTCTCGACACTGGATTTGGGTTCGGTTGCATGTTGTCTTGGAGAGAAAATCTACTGGATTTCTGTGGAGTGTTAGTTTTGAAATTCTTCGATAATTTAATGTACATCTCAATTATGTTATTCGCTCGCATGTCTTTACTAGCTGCTTATTCCTGCATGTCTTACTTATATAAATGTTTATGATCCGTTTGCAGTTTATACACTTCGAAGTTTTTAATTGATTCAGGCTTTGTTATGAGATTGCGTTCCAATTCAGAATGCCTGACTAATTCGACCATTCACAATATCCAATCTACCATTTTTCACTTTAGGTTTGTGATGTAGAGGGGCGCAAACCTAACCCATCTTAACCTATCTTAGCCTATTTTTTTCCCCCGTTTTCATACTCATGTTAGGTATTTCTTAATCGATTTAAGCTTTATTCTTATCAAATGTATCCACTTGACTCTGTAGTTTTACCAATCTTTGCACAATGTGTGTGCCTACATAGTTATATATATTTTCATTTTGCTTGTTACAGGTCCAGTAGTATCGATTAATTTCAAGTAATGTTAGTTGATCGCTCGTTAGTAGACTGTAGAGTTCAAAACGTAGACGTTTATTTTGAGAGTATTGTATGCATCACTTCAAAGCCTATCCTTGTAACCATACTTTGTTTTGGTTACAATTATAGTTGCATGTTTATTACATTGAATATTTTCAGGTTTTTTATTACTGGCACCAACATTCCCATTCACTATATTCTCGCAGAGTTCCGAAACATACATATTCCGCCTAGCACTCGAACGTTTGAGACATACTTCTCTCTCTTCATGTTTCATTATTAACAATTTTGAAACAGTCAGTTATACATTCTATTTTTAGTGTACAAGTTTACATTTCTTATGCTTGATACCATGTCATTAACCCATTTTATAATTTGATTTTCTTCAACTTCAGCAGGTTTTCCTTCACATGACACTTCCTCGGTATCGCTATCACACGTTTCAATATCCCTTTCACTGGTGTCCATTCAACTTGAAGTATCCCACGTTTTTCCCATAATTTCATTATATTCCATTTCGTCTAAGAAATGTCGCTCATGACAAATTTAAACATTGTTATAGACCTATTTTGGGGGTGAATGTTCTAGATGTGTTACAGATTGGTAGGATATAAATCAGAGTCCGATCAGATCTTGCTCAGTCAAGATTGTGATTCTGTTGTGGAAGGATGGAGTATAGCTTGAGACTTCGTTTGTTGGAAAGTAATAGGGTAACGGGGGTCTGTAATCTGTGCAAAAAATGAATAAAATTGAATAAACATAAATCCACGAGTAATATGTGGCGACATCTGAAATGAAGTCATCGTCAAGAATATGAAAATTATAGGAAAGAAAAGGTTAATCAGCCGTGCAAGTCGTCAAAGGATGTAGTGTCAGGAGATATTGAAGTAAATGTGGTAGACCTAGTATGAGACGAAGTGTTCGTTTATGTGAATCTGGACACAAATATGAAATACTTGTAACATTCAAACCATCTAAGATTCAAAATCTGGCCTCTTTGCTAACTAATAAGGGTCGACAATGACAACGAAATGAATAACATATATGTTGAAGTGATATTTAGAGTCGTGTGAACGGGCTCATATGTATATAACAACGACTGAAAACCGTACATAAGGTTAGGTTAGGTTTTTGATGTTCGTGAATAACATGTAAAAGTGATGTAGAATTGTGTCAAATCAAAATTTAAGAATCATTTGAAAAATAGCTATAACAATCAAACAACGATGTAATTTTCTATGAAAACGGATAAAATTTGCTAGATCAAAATTGGAAGTGTGTATCAAAACTGTAAAGGGTAGATCAAAATGTAGAGTCAAGTGGAGATATTTATTATGCATTAATCCTAAAACACTGGAAATCATATGCAAACATGAAAAGTTGATCGATAATACATAATTTCTTGGATACAATAGGTTAGGTTAGGATTGGATGATTAGTTCTTTTAACATAACATGCCGTGAAGCTGATCCACATACAATATCTTGTAACACAAGTAGCGATGTGGTTCTAATGGAAAAAATCACAGATCGGAGGTAAAAATGATACAGATGTTAACTGCCCCTGTATATGCATACAAATGTGTGTATGTGTCTACATTGTGTGTGATAGTATAAAAAATGCGTAGAATAGTCATGTGGAGGAATATGATATGAATATATCATAAATTGATAAAAAGGTATCATACGTAAGCAGGACATCTCGAAAGATGACGCATAATTCTTGGGTAAGTTGGTTAGGTTTGAATGACTAGGTTTTTAACCTAACATGACGTAAATCTAATCCCCATTAAATATCTTATAACAAAAAAAAATGATTTTATTCTAAAGAGGTAAAAATGCCTCGGATGTTGACCGCCTGTATATGCATACAAAATGTGTGTGTGTCTACAATATGCTGGCATCATAAATGAATACGCCTACATTATACCGGCATATGCCGACATCAACCGTGAATACGCCTACATTTTCCCGGCGTATGCCGGTATCAACCGTGTATACGCCTACATTATACCGGGATATGCCGGCATCAACCGTGTATACGCCATACATTATATCGGCATATGCCAGCATCAACCCTATATGTCCATGTTAAAGTATATATAAAACTGGAATCAGATTTATTCTCAATTAGTTAACGATCTGCTTTAGTTGTAGAAGGATGTCGCCAAGTTTGATATGGAAATATTTTACCAGAAAGGATAATACGGGAGTATGTGTTATTTGCAGTGCGGAGATAAAATTGAGCGAATTAAGATCCACGTTCGGGTTTTGGCAACATCTTAAAAGTCAGCATTATCTTGAATACAATAATATTAGAAATGGACGAAAAAAATACAAGATCTTAAGACGGAAAGAGCGTATTGATAGAACATAATAAACCGGGCCTGAGTTTCCAAAATTACGAGTGAGACAGTGCTCAACAGGGTGCGATCAGTAAAGAAAATGCGATGCCACCAACATCCAAACGTAGAACGTATGAAGATTGGGTGAAATGGGGGAAGTACACTCGAACCTTAGACGAAATGGAATATAATGAAAATATGGGAAAAACGTGGGATATTCTAAGTGGAATGGACACCAGTGACAGTGATATTGAAACGTGTGATAGTGATACCGAGGAGGTGTAATGTGAAGAAAAACCTGCTAAAGTTGATGGAAATCGAATTATCAAATAGGGTTATGAAATGGTATCAAGTATAAGAAGTGTAAAATTGTACAATAAATATAAACTGTAAGTCTGACTTTGTTTCAATATTGTTAATAATGAAACATGAAGAGAGAGAATCATGTCTCAAACGTTTGAGTGCTTGAAGAAATAAATATAGTTCGGAACTCTGCGGGAATATAGTGAATGGGAGTGTTGGTGCCAGTAAGAAGAAAAAAACTGAAAATATTTGACGTCATGAACATGCAACTATAATTAAAAATCAGCGTCGCGAAACAGCTCGCTGAAGTCTAAAACAAAGTTTTGGTTACAAGGATAGGCTTTGGAATGATGCATAAAATTCTCCCAAAATAACCGTCTACGTCTTGAACTATACAGTCTACTAACGAGTGATCACTCAACATTACTTGAAATTAATCGATATTACTGGACTTGAAACAATCAAAGTGAAAAAAAAACTAAATATGTAGGCACACAAATTGCTAAACATTGGTAAAACTGCAGGGTCAAGTGGATACATTTGATAAAAATAAAGCTTGAATCAATGAAGAAATATCTATCATAAGTATGCAAACGGTGGAAAAAATTGATTAAGATAGGTTAGGATGGGTTAGGTTTACGGCACCTCTACATCACAAACTTGAAGTGAAAATGCTAGAGTGGATATTGTGAATGGTCGAATAAGTCAGATATTCAGAATTGGGACGCAATCTCATAACAAAGCCTGAATTAATGAAAAACTTCTAAGTGTATAAACTGCAAACGGATCACAAACATTTATAAAAGTAAGACATGCGGGAATAAGCAAATAGTAAAGACACGCGAACGGATAACATAATTGAGATGTACATAAAATTATTGAATTTTTTTAACACTAACACTCTACACAAATTCAGTAGATTTGCTCTCCAATTGGATGTATTGATCCAAAATATTGATATGTACCTCTCGTCATAGAACCAAACCCAAATCCAGTGTCGAGAGGTAAAACATATCAATATTTTGGACCATTAGATCCAATTAAGCATATTTTTTATCCAAAATTCCATGAAATTAGGCGAATTTATATCAAATACAGATATTTTCCTATGATAACCAATCAAAACATGCAACAACAACTATAAAATGGCTAAATAAGATTCTCTACTCTACCCTAACCGACAATGATTAACTCTTATATACGGTGTATCCTGCCATACCCCAGATGATAAATCCTACTCTAATATACCACGGGAACTGGTTCATGACTAAGATCGTATACTAATAACATAACAGCGTTACAGTCATACCGAAAATATCTGACATTCAACTCTGGGTTCATGCACAACAAATAATAATATTACGGTATTCGTTAAATCTGAAAGAATTCCTAAGCCTTACTAAGATATGATATCTATAATAGGACAAAATCAAAGCCCACTGTGTCATAACAACGAACTCTACAATGCTTTTACTAGGTCACTTCTCAGCAATCTAACACTGATATATAACAAATTTAGAGGTAACACCCGGGCGCGGTACAATACTTCAGACATACCATGCATCTGTTTAGTCCATTATTTCTGAACAACGTCGAGCAAAGTCACATCCTGGATATTACCAAGAATCTATACACAGGTACAGTGGTCAAGAATGGGCCTGACATTAGTCTCAACGAGTGTGTGGTTAAAAAAAGCTGGGCTTCTGTTCACTGACGACCTAAAAAAAAACACTACAACGATCAGCAGCTTGTCGCATAACCTCTCTAACAACCCCATGGAATTTAAGACCGACGTCCACAAGAACTTACAAAATTACATTGAACTTGGACGAGCTCCTAATGACCACCAAAGATTGTAGGCCGCCTCTACACCAGGACCTATCCATCCAGTAAATCGTCTTCTAAAACGTTAAACTACACACCTGCTAGGGTTCAATGACGAAATTCCACAAAGATGTATTACGGATTTACACCTCTTAAACATACATTCCTGTGATTATCGTGGAAAAAAATCATATAACAATGACTATAAAAAAATAGCCAACCATGATCCACTACTCTTGCCGTAACCGATATTAAAAAATAATAAACATTAGGGTATCAATCATAGTAAATCGGCCTACTTATACAAATAAACATAACACAACGAGCTTTTTCCTAGGGGAAACTCTAATTAGTTCAAAACATTGAAGTATGTTCCTACACTAAATATACAACAAAGTACCAACAAGACCAAGTTTGTAACAAAAGGAATCTCCTATATCTATAATATCCACGTCAAACATTGTACCAGGATGTAAGAAGATATATAGACACTAAAATTATAAAAAATGTAACTAAATTATGCATGAAATAATGTTTTACATTGCAGATACAAACGTACTATATCGTGATATTCCGATATTGTATAAAATAACCAAAAGATTGCATTGAAGATGAAAACTCTACAGAGAACGTACAAAACTGAAAGATACATACTAAAACTCTGATTCTTTCTCTTTTTGAAGGAATGTTCCAGTCACCTGTTAATTTTGCATCATTTTTTCTATGTGTTAGATAGCTCAAAACATAGAAAACGGAAGAAGGAGTTTCTGCAGGAGTAATTAAAACAGAGCGCAAGGGTAGTGGAAATACAATCGGCGAAAAAATAACAATAAACTAATTGAATCTATGCCACGTGTAGATTGATCAATAGCGAACGACATAGAAATGATACCGAGGTTGAAAAAAATCATCATGAACGTGTCCGGAAAGTGTGGGATTTTTAATATAAAATACTGCATGTAATTTATTATGTAACTGTTAGAATTTATTATCATTTAAAAATTATCTTATAAATGTATGTTATCAATACCCCTAAACATTCAGAGGACTACTCATTAAAAATGCATATATGCAACATGACATGCAATGGAATTGCAATACAGTATGCCCAGCATTGAAATGCAAATACCTATATGTATATGTGTAAATTTATATATAACCTAATCAATTTACGAATAATCCAAAAGCTGTCCGTCTGTCTGAATGAGTCATTCACCTCCGTTCCCTTCGCGTCGCCCGCTGACTCTAGAATGCCCTTCTCGCGCCTGTATACTGTACTGGTAGTCATGCGGCACCCCGTTTAGTTCTGGGTTTCAAACTTTGGTATGTGACCTCGTCTCTGAGGTTGATACTCTACTGAACTTTGTTGTCATTGACAGAACTCCACTGTTCAATCGCCAATGTCGCGTCAACTGCGGTGAAACAACTTGAAGGAGAAAAAATAATAAATAGGTACACTGAATTGGTCTTAAGAGTCAAATTTTGGAGAAAAAATATCTTTTCTGCATGCACCACATTATCTTGTTACTCTTCATCGAACTTACAGTTTACCTTCTACAACATTTGCTGCCTACTTCGTTGATTTCTTTATAAATATAAAGCATATAAATCAAAAGCAATCGCATATTTCTAGTGGATGTCGGCTGTGAGCATTATTAATTCTATCGGCTGTTACATAATTGCGCTGCACACTGGATGACGTTACATATTAAATAGGAATCAACTTCGAATACTTCTTTCACGATCTTTAACGATGATAAAATAACCAACACAAGTGCCTATAACGCTCGCTCGCGTTACGTTTTCAATGCTGGCTATAACTTCTCGCGCCTATAACTCCTTGCTTCACGTGTCCAAATATATTTGCATAATAATGGGTTGAAGATATATATATTTTCTTGTCCCATATAACCCTGTCCTCCTTGTGATGACGAATGCCTAATTCAATCAGTATAGTATTTCAAAATGTTATTAGAATCCCAGACTGTCGTATCTTTGTTGGTGCTCTGAAACGCGCTAATATCTGTCGCAAGCCCAGAGTAGCCAGTTTGCACTTACCAGCACGAGTGGTGTTGCCTATGATGTAAAAAATAAACTACCGGCGGAAAACTCTGATAGTGTGACCCTTGTCCTGTTAATTTTTTCCTAAATGTGCTATTTTTGGATATTACAAAGATACCAGCAGTGCAGAACTCTCCTTAAAGCAGAACAAAGTATTACAGTTCCCTCGAAACGAAAGACTTTTTTTTTATGAACAAACGTAGACTCTTAACGCCGAAGCAGGCCGTTTTGTGAACAACAACTGTTCCGTATCATATCGTGTTGTTAACCAACATTTATTGTTAATTGAAATCGCTGTGAGAAGTACTTTGCGTATGGAAAGGATGTGTTCTGGGCCTTCATGGATCTGGGAATGGCTTACGACACTGTCGACAGGGAAGCTCTATGGAGGGTGTTGCGTCTGTTTGGAGTGGTCGGAAATCTGTTGAAAACGGTTCGTAGTTACTATGTTGACAGCACAGCATGTATCAGAGCAGAAAGGGAAATGAGTGCTTGATTCACAGTGAAAGGGAGACTGAGACAAGACGGGGTTATATCTCCCTGGCTGTTCAATCTCTACATAGATGGAATGGCCAGGGAGGTGAACGCGAGTGTATTAGATAACTTAAAACTGTTGGGAGCGAACAGGCAGAGTTGACAGAATCCGATACGACACCGGTATCGGATTTTGGGAGAAGTTGTGTAGACTAGTGTCAGAGTTTGGTAGAGTGTGTGAGTGAAGGAAGCTGCGAGTTAACGTTGGTAAGGGTCCTGTAATGAGATGTTGGAGGAATGTCGATGCGAGCAGATTCAGTGTCCTCCTAAATAGAGAGGTATTGGAGGAAGTTCGGCGTTTTATGTAGTGCTTTCATGCAGTTTTTTTATTTTTATGACTAGTATGGCTGAAGTGATGTTGAGAGACAGGATCAATAACGACGTTATTCGAATTAAAACGTGATTGGTGAAAAAGTTAGAGGGCAGAGTAGATTCTCTTGTTCTGAGATGGTTCGGGCACATGGTGAGGATGGATGATGTAATATTAGTGAAAAGAGTGATGAAGGCGGAGTAAGTGTTAACGTAGGCCTAGAGGTAAACCCAACGCTTGGGTAGATGGATTGTATGAATCAGATAGCAAGAGAGCGTGAAATGGATTGACGTGAGTGTATAATGATTGTGAATGGATGAGTTTTGACGATGCCCTGACGTGCTTTTGCGTTCATGGCGTCATGTTGAGAAACGGGATGGTCGTGATCGGAAGCAGGTGGGCCCGGTCACTATGACGCGGCATAGGTAAACCAGTTCTACTGTTGAACCCTGCTGTCAACACAGACTTCGGACCTCATTCTTGACCTAGAGTTTGTGTTGCGGGGTCTCCCGGCCGGATCTTTTCGAGGAAAAAAAAGCTACGTTTGATTGAATGTGAGGTGGGCCTTGTCGTCGGCTACCCCCAATTCTTGAGTGTTCGGCCTAGATTCTATATATGTCGGTGACAAAATGTATTATATCGTCTTGCTAGCGGTCATCTATATTAATAAAATGAGCGGCAAATAGATGAATATGGTCAGTATCAGGAGAAAAAATGTTTCCGATGATTTTTTTTTAAATTTACATGACCATTGTTCGCTAGAGATTGGTGAACATTTCCGATAAACGCCTCTTTGAGGCTAAGAAGAATATATGTCCACCATTCTTCCAACGCGTGGACAACTTACTGACCTCGCTGGACAGCAATCGCAAGGCTATTAAGCCTTCATTCTATTACCGAATTCATCAAATCAACTCACCAATTTGGATTGTCAACCCATCGCTAGTTAACCTAGAATTGCAAATACACTCTAAAGCAAAAACTCCAAACCAATACTTACCGCCGAAAATTTTCGAGACGACTCTAGGAATAATATCCGCAGCTGGAGGTGGAGCTGCTGCTGCGTGCGCATAAACCTCACGTTCGGCTAACCTCCCCCAAAAAGCCTCTGTTTTCTCCGCAGACCTTTACGCTCTCTATTTAGTCATCCAATTACAAAAATCGATCACCTCCCCCAAGGACGTTGTATTCTCAGATCATCTCAAAACTCTGCTCTACTAACTCCCTACTCTACGTAAAATGCAGCACAATCTCTTTTCAATGTCCTCGACGGTCCAAGCAATCGAATTCTGCTGAATCCCTGGTCACGAGGCAATAAGGGGATATGAGCAAGCAGGTTCCCTTACTAAACTGGCGTCTACCCATCAAGAACAATTTATCACCATACGCTACCGAGATAAGTTCCTTATCATCAACTGTCATATAACATCTCGATGGAATGACATATGGAAAAAAAGCGGACAAAAAATGCTTTCTAACCCTTGGTTCAAGAATGGAAAACCAAGTTCTCCACAGAAAGATCAAGTGTTCATCCACGGTTTTTGCACGGGACACACATGGATAATTCATAACCACCTTATGGATGTAGACATGGAACCGGAGGCGCCACCCTATGCCGTTGCCACCAGGCATCAATCAGCGGAAAATGCATACTGGTGGATTGCAACGCACTCACAGCGGCCCGACGAGCCTTCTTAAATGCCCGTGCAACCTACAAAGCTTACTTGCAGTCAACCTACCGGAAAAAGCCAATCGCTTTAGGAAAACATACCGGACGATACGAAGCAGTGTAACAATTAAATCCCGGTGCTGGCGAGGTGGTTTCCTCGGCCCACAATGCACAGAGACGATAATCTGTTTATGTAGCTGCGTAAAAACCCTTTTCCGTTCCTGTACGCACCAGC
>SDVV010040518.1:0-10526 GCA_016164225.1 Gammarus roeselii | reverse complement strand
TATATATTTGAGCTTCTCTTTAGGTATAGGCGATACTATTTGACATCTGCCAACCATTTGTTGTACTTGGTGATATATGGATGAGTAGATATTCCAACTAGCTGCTTCTAAAGGGTGACCGTCGCAAGATTCCAGCAGCATGTCTGTAAGTTTTATTGGAACATAGCCATGCATCCATTCAATAGTCGACAGTTTTTGTACATGAGACTTAATA
The DNA here is from genome assembly GCA_016164225.1 of Gammarus roeselii. Classification (NCBI taxonomy): domain Eukaryota; kingdom Metazoa; phylum Arthropoda; class Malacostraca; order Amphipoda; family Gammaridae; genus Gammarus; species Gammarus roeselii. The sequence goes on along the minus strand of SDVV010040518.1, from coordinate 10,312 downwards.
GTAAACTAGATGTAATAACTTTTTATGATAGACACTGCAAGTGAGAACCTGCAAGTTTTATTAATGTTCATACCTGCCAGTCTTTTCCATACGCAGCTGTTGGGTTTATTTAATGCCTGACTATTACAAAATTCATAAAGAATGTGGAAAAATTGGTCGCAATACATAAGACTAGAAGTATCATTAAATGGACGGTAAGATAATTTCTAATACCCTTACAATTAGAGATTCTGGATACAAAACCAAACAAAATAGAAGTGATTATTTAAAATGATGGCAGGCTAAAATGATAGTAAATCACCCACATCAGCAATATCCTCAAAATTCCACAACTCATAAAAATACTCGGTCTACCTCTTCCGAACATCACAACTGTCCAATAACAATCGGCCATTTTCATCTTCCACTACATCCTCCTTCCCGGTCTCCTAAATCACTCTTTTCTTCACCGCTTCACCTCTTGCCCCACCTATCAATAGCGTCCCTCTTAGCTCTCCCTAATGCCCCCTTCACCATTTTTTATTTTTTCTATTATTATCTCACAGGCCACCACCGACCTTGCCCGTATCCACGAGCCAAAAGCTCTTATTTTTTGTGCCACCGCCAGTTTGACCTCGTCGTTTCACCACCCATTGCCCTTCTTCTAAGCCGCCGACACGACGTACACCACTCACATGGTTTCACACATCTCAACAACGGATCTCTGAACGATTCCTTTTCTTCTTCAACATTTCTCATGCCTGGCTCTCTCAGGCTGTCATATTCCTTCCTCAAAGCCTGCTGGAACTACTCTGCTCTGCCACCGCTGCGAATCTATTTTCGTGCTCCATTTTATTGAAAATACTTTTATCACGTTAGGGCCCAATCCCAACTAAATACGCTTGTCTAAAAGGAAAATGAAGCAACCAGTCTTGGAAATATATTCTGGCCAGATATGATATCCTCGACTCGCACTTACATTTATCGACTGAATGTACGGATTGGATTCATTTAATTTCTCTCAATATCTCTCAATATATATCGTGGAGCAATAAAATAGTCTAGTGAAATATCGATCACCCTTTCTCATAGTTATGATCCTCACATAGGAGAGGAAACTTCGCCCTCAACCTCCCCGGCCACTCTTACGTAAGCCGCCAATTTCATTTGCAATTCTGTTTGAATTTTGCCCTTTTCTTTGATCGCGTTCAGCAGCCAAGGGACAGTTTATATACATATCAGATTTCTCGCTCATAAAATCTCAACCCCTGTATGCACCCGTCGGCAAATAATTGTAATAGAAGTAGGAGATCAAAGTTTCCCCCGATAGTTTGGTTTACAATTAATGCTGTTCTTGCACAGGCGAGGAAACTATCGCTTATGGAAAAATATTTGTGAAAAACAATCTTGGTTGACTCTGAAACGGGTGAAAGGGGATTCTGTCATGAACGTGGCTGTGCAGAATTTGTGAGAGAGGAGTGGAACTAACCTACATAATGTGTGTCGATTTATTTAAATGTCATTTGAGGTGTGATGTTGGAGGAGCGTTAGAGAACACAGGAAGATTATGTGTACAAGAGGTGTTATTGCGGAGTTGATGCGGATAATCAGTGTAGATCCCTGGTGCATGGTGACTGGGGGTGAGCTGTATTAGGTGATCTTCTGCTATCTGTGGGATGTGCTGGATATCGTAAAAAGGTAACTCACAGAAAAAAATACGGACCATATACAGCTTATCAATGAATTTAATTCAGGATTCGAGAAGAATATGAAAGGAATCGTGGGTGCCGTCAGCTAGATTATTCTTATTTTGTTGTTGTTTTGTAATAGGAGGTCGTTGGATTTACGTCAATGCTGAAGTGTTAGTACAAAAGGTGAGATATGAGAGTTGGATAACTGTGATCTATGATAATGAATGTAGAGGAAACAGGAGTTCATTATCTCAATCATTTGTATGAAAACTTTAATGGCACTTGTGCTCACACGTGTGTTCTGTCATAAGGCAAAGTGAGACTCGCTGATGCAAGACAGCAGGGAACGAATAGAGAATTGAATGAGAAAATCTTGCCAAATGTTGTTGCTAACTTTAATGGTTGAGTAGCTATTCGACTAGCTAATTTTAAATACAAATATAGTCAGACTTGCAACATAACTAGTCAAATGCGACTCAAAACAATCACAAAACAATTTTGTTAAACTACGTCAACTACAACTGTTAAACACAAGAAATTCTAACCAAATATTCAATCACATAAAAATACCTCACAAGGTAGAGTTCGATTTTTGAATTGCACTTTGCAGCAATGGCAAGAGGGCAATTTAACAGTTGTCGAAAAATCTGTTCGCGTTGGGAATAACTCGTTGACAAGAAACCATGCCCAGGTAGTAGGGAAGGGACGGGTGAAAGGAGTGAATGAAGGGGGTGAGTGTTATGGGATGGTGAGGTATGGTCAGTGAGAAGGGGAATGAGGCGGGGTGAGTAAGGCGGGGCAAGTGAGATGGGATGAGTGGGGTGGGGTAAGTAGGAAAGGACGGATGCGGTTTTCAAGGGTTAACATATTTAAGATTGGGTTTGTTGGGCTAGTTGCTTTTTGATAGCACAGCATAGAGATTAATTTTGAAGTAGAATGTCTAGGAGAGCATCATATGTCCTAGTGATTTCTGTGATAATAGATCAATGAAGGAAATGGTTGTAGTAGGAAATAGCATTTATCTATCAGATTCAACACAACTCAAATCAGCCCTGAAGAGAAAACCACAGACCCAAGATGTTGATCAGAGACATCCTCAGTATCATTACTTGTTAAACCAATGCTGACCAGTGTCAGTGCTGGACATTGTTTTGCAACGAGCCGGTACCAATGCCGGGCACCTTTTCCACCGTGCTAGAGCCAATGCCAGGCACTAATTTAATCGTACGGGTGTCAATTCCGGACACCGTTTTCACGAATATTTTGGTGAGAGTGCTCTAGCAGATAGATGTTTAGCGGCGATTATAGTAGAATTTATCAAGCGGCGACCTGAAAGTTTCGATTGTATCACTGTGTGAAAGGGGTGACGTGGGACGAGTGAGGAAAGGATGAGTAAGGATGGGTATATTAAATGGTGCAGTGATGTGGAGCGACTGAGATACCCGTGCCGTAACATACGTTGGCAATCGTGTCGGCAACCCTGCCGGCTACCATGTCAGCAACCGTGTCGGAGACCGTGTAGACAACCGCGTCAGAAACTGTGTCGGCAACCATGTCGTCTACTGTATAGACAACTTGGTCGACAAAGCTTGTCATAGACTTTGTCATAGACCGTGCAAGAGATGGTGTCGGAGACCGAGTCAGAGACCGTGTTGGTGACAGTTCTGATGCTAGTGTCCTCTCAAAAATCGGTGACCGTGTCTGTAGCCGTGAAGGTCCATGTCGGCACCATGCAGTAATCGTTCGGAAACCATTTCGATAACCGTGATAGCAACCTTGTAGGTAACCGCGTCGGTAACTTTGTCATTGTATCATAGATTGTGTCGTTGAACGGATCGGTAACCATGTCGATAAGACCGTTTCTATGTGCGTGCCGGTAACTTGTATGTAACCGTGTCGGTAACAGTGTATTTAGCTTATCGGTAACCGTGCCGGTGCCAGTGCAGGTCGGTGACCATGTCGGTAACCGAATCGGCCACCGGGTTGTATTCGTGTCAGTAACCGCGTCGGTAACTATGTCGTCAACTGTGCCGGTATCCGAGTCGGTAATCGTGTCTGCAACCGTGTCGGAAACCGTGTCAGTAACCGTGACGGTAGCCGTGTCGTTATACGTATCGGTAATGGTGTCGGTTGCTGTGTCGTTACCAGAGTAGATAACCGTGACGGAAACCGAATCGGTTAACGAGTCGGCACCGTGTCTGTGATCGACTGAAACAAGCAACAAAAAATTGTTATCAAATTCCTAAAATGTTCAGTTCAGTTATCTACGAATAATGACCAATAAATCTGATCTGAAATTTAACGCCAGTCTACTGCAGAACGTAGTCCAGGATAGCTTCAAAATATAATCTGCGGAACTGCGTGCCTCGCCAATATTAATCCAATCAATTGCTCGGAGGTGCAGCCAAGTGTGACGCTCATACCCACAACGCCAACCAGACTGTAGACTGCCACCTTCAGTTGGCCAAACAAATAGAAAACATTTGCTTGTGATTGTTCATTGACTTCCTCAGATAGGGACTTCGAGAGGTGTGTTTCCGACAACCCTGAATTGAGACTTAAGGTTATTAAATATGAATGCGGACACATGATTATCTTCCTTCATGCCTTATAAAACAAACATTCATGAAGACAGATAATTTCATCTGAAATGTTGGAATAAAGCACACAAATTATATTTTTGCTCGTGAGAGTGCGTCATATTTTGTATGAAAACCTGGACAGTATTATAGAGAAATTTGCAGATTTCTAGACAATATAAGCCTCTTAATGGTGTCCCACATGAAGATAAATTTCTACGATTCGATCATAATATTTCTTACCATACATTACTTGTTTCGATGACACTCAACACCCATATTGCATGAATTATCTTTTAATTTCGTGTGTTACCATGATTCTATAGCAAGATGATCCGCTAGCGCGAGTAGGGGAACCGATGGAATAAACAATATATCTATTAATCATCCATTTCTTGTTGAGAAAAAAAATTATATGCGTTCATAATCTTCTGTTAAAGAAAAAAATAAGGAGATTACTTGAAAACTGTGAAATTAGGAGCAAGGGAGAAACGATTCAACTCCTCCATTAATTCAACACGGCTAATGACAAAATTTGAAAAGTAATTACATTGCTAATAATTTGTTAATCGACGCCTAGTTTTCCAATAGAAGAAAATTTGTAATCAATCTCTTTGTTTCCCTTACTTAAGCGACTTTTCCAATTGTCAGAAAATAAACGGTGAAGCATTTTGTTGATGGTCTGTCAATTAATATGGGATTTAATTATAGTGACCATACTTGATCTTAAATTTCCTTATTTTATATCATGCATCGGTAATATTATGTATGTTGGCTACAGATCGTGTGTCAATGAAGGGCGCTTGGGAAGTGAATGTTCCAAGTGAGGGCTGTAATGTTATTTCTTCGGGGTTGTTCCATGTGTTTATGGATGGCAGGTAAGGAAGGTGAATGCGAGTGGGTTGTGTCGAGGTTAGGAGCTATGATGAGCCGCTGGGAAGAATTATTGGTGGTAGAGTCAATTGCAGTATGCGGACGATACTGCATTGGTGGCTGCCCCGGAACAAAGTTATGATGACTAGTGAAAGTGTTTGGTGGTTGAGTGAAAAAAATAGAAGCGATTCGTGAGGGTAGATGCAGGTAATGAAACGTTCGAGGAGTGATAATGCACGCGGACTCACTGTCTTAAATGGAGAATCGTTTGAGGAAGTTAAACACATAAAACAATCATTGCGAACAGACTGTACAGTTGATTGTGTTTTTTTTTATCTCATTCGTATTTCTCTGAAGTGTGACAAGCATCGTTTATCGCAGTTTATTATACATATAGGTGACTTAGACAGCGAACCCTCAAAAGCTTGTCGTTTCTCAAGCTGTGCCAGTTGCAACAGCAACAGTTGTCCATGTTGCAGCTGTCTCATGACGTATCGTTGCATACCTGCGCAGCACCAGGTACTGCCACCTTGGCTCAGAGTTTATCGGCGTTGTTTTTCTTGAATTACATCAAACGCAATGAAACTGGCGAACAACAGGTACGGTTTATGACTAGATGACTAGAGGTCGGACAACGATGGTGCTGTTGGGCAAAGCTGGTGTCATTTGAATGATATTCGTGGACGTTTACCTCAACAATGGTTTGAACAACGGAGAATTGAGAATATCCTCCAACGATGACCATTGATTAGTGATATAAAATATATGTATACATATATTTATCGATTACCGTTAGATAAACAATATTATCTAGTATATTTAATAGTCAAAAGTAGTCTCCAAAATACCTCCGTTGACAAATACATGGAATTAAAATCTCTCAATCACCTGCCACTCAATCAACCACTGTAGCAATCCCTGATTTTCAATAATTTATTTTTTCTCAAGAAAAATACTAATTACCAAAATTATTCGATGTTAGAAGAGCCAGATAGAATTTTAATATTTTTGGTTTCTTCTATCAATTCACGAACCAGCTTCCATCCATTTATGACGAACTGTATTGCCCCATGGTGAAGTTAACTCTAAAATATCCCTACCATATTCAGTTAGTTATCGCGCGGTCTTTCTCCGGACATTTATTTATATACAACGGTGCCAACAATTTGCATACGTTATCCAGCAATTGTCTGCCGCACTATCCCCAGGAGTTTCTATACGTTGGGCAGGAACAATTCACCCCTGAAGTATAGAATGGTCCGTTGGCTTGCAATATGCTATGAAGCTTGTGCAGAAGACGGAGAATGTGTAACAGAATGGATATCGTCCTCCGCCTCGAAGTGAATCGATACGTAAAACCAGAAGACTACGAGAGCAAATTTTAGTGGCGCTGAAAAATAACTGGGCACTAAACAGAGTCTGTGACCGCTTCTTCATAAACATAAAGAATTTAGTTTCGTTGTATTATAAAAGGACTGAATGGAATAATAGGTATAGTAATCATAACACGCAAATAAAACAGTTCGAAAAAAAAATCTCTGATGGGAATTTGGAATCATGTTCGGATAATATTTTGAATTATTTAATTAATTTAGAATCGATAAATAATTTCATTTCACAGGTATTGACCAGCTCCTATGGTTTATTAATCAGGTAAAAAAACAAAAAATATTATTAGTTTCCTTGGATGATGGAGTTATCAATTGGGATGCAAAACGTGGAAGTCATATAAAATGAATAAAACAAACAACACATTTGCATTCCATTGAAAATAAATCTCTAACTTATTTTATAACACTGAATGTTTTAGGAGTATTGTTGAACAAGCATCAGCTGTCTGTTACTATTATATACCATTTATCATCTGTCAACAAAATTTTACCTGTATAGTAATGGACTTTCACAAACCATTTACTACAATTTAAATGTACAATCGATCGTTGCTTGATGAATATTATCGGATTACTAAACGTTCCGTTTTATTCGAATACACAACTAGTGTACCAGTGTACCCTGCAGTGTACGTCATCTGATTTTAGCGTTCTGAATTCAGCATCATTTCAATGAAATTAAAAGTACCTATGCATGATTTTATTAAGAAACAGTTATATGAGTATAAATACTTAAAAAGTAGAATCTTATTGCAGGGAATTTAGCACCAAACGTCGAGAGTTATTATGTGTGGTGTTGTATGTTCCTTTTGAAAACTGTAAGAGTGTTCTGAGTAATACGGTGAAATAATGCAAAGGACATTTGTAATTAGTATACGTTTTCCAGCTCATAATTGAAGTCCAACTCTTACACGCTTGATCGAATTACCTTCACCTGGTGTCTTTTAAGAATTTATAAAGGAAGCTTGATTATTAATTCATTTCATTATTCAGGAAATCATTGCCCACCCTATATAACATGTTTGCACTGGCTCTCCTGCACCTGTGTTCTCTAGGTGAAGTCCCCTTAACAATTAGCTTCCGTTATTGAGTGACGTTTCCAATTATACTGGAACAGGGAACCACCGTCCCTCTGAAGCGGTGGGGGACGGTCCCAGGGCACCAAGCTAACTCAGACCTATTCATCAAAGATTGGAAAATAGAGCTCAATACATTTTTTTTGATGGGAAATAGTAAAAATTATTAAAAGGGCTGATTGCAAAATGAATGTTCCCAACCGTCACTGGACGCAATAATACAATTCCCGCCTAGCATGAGCCTTGTTGACTTTAGTTCTAAATTATGTTTCCGTCAGTTTGATTTCTCTTTGTTGGTCAATATTGCTTCATGCCTACCGTTAATGGCAGCACTGCCAACTGGCGGCCCCTCAGCACTGCCAACTGGCGACCCCTCAACACTGCCAACTGGCGCCCACTCAGCACTGCCAACTGGCGGCCCCTCAGCACTGCCAACTGGCGGCCACTCAGCACTGCCAACTGGCGGCCCCTCAGCACTGCCAACTGGCGGCCCCTCAGCACTGTCAACTGGTGGCCCTTCAGCACTGCCAACTGGTGGCTCCTCAGCACTGCTAACTGGCGGCCCCTCAGCACTGCCCACTGGCAGCCCCTCAGCACTGCCAACTGGCGGCCCCTCAGCACTGTCAACTGGTGGCCCCTCGAACAGTAAGATTGAGGGTCTTTCGCCAATGCATTCCTTGCAAAACTAACAGTCTAACCATAGAACGCTGTTCAACTTTTAAAAATTGTTCAGGGGTGGCGATCACTTATTCAAGTGAATTCATACGGTGCTTGATCAATAAAAATCCCCTCATGGATAACGATTGAAAGCATTCACCGATATCATTTGGCTCATCTATGTATTCATAATTTGCGATTTTAATACACTGGATGGTTATTATTCCCATGCTGGCCGGCTCTCAATATAGGGCCTTATTCCCTAATAATTTTGCCGCTAACAAATTAACATGAACATCTGATTTCATAATTTGGATTTCAGATATCACATGGCATAATCATTAGAGGAGGCAGAAAGCCTGAACAGATTTATATTTGCCAAGAGAGATGTTATCATCGTTGAATATTTATTTTTATTAAAATAATATTTGGGTCGAAACCCGAGACCATTTATGCTTTCATTGCGATTGGACATATCAATTTCTATCTGAAGCGGTTAGACTAATTGATTAAAATACAGTACCAGCTAATGGAAAGCAGTCTCGAATTGAATGAGCACCTTTGAAAAAATTGATCGAAAAATGCATATAATCGATGTCGTCGCTCATATTGACCTTGTGCGAGGGGCCTTCAATGACATGGGGAAGATTCAGAGAGGAGACTCAATGTGTGTGGACAAAATATGCAAATTCTTCCATATCAAGGAAAATGTGATGCCAATATTTGTAACGTCTCACGTGGAATTTATGCTACCAACATGGGAGACCAAGAGGATTTATACGAAATCGACTTCCATCCACCCTCTCTATCTGCCAACATTCGTCTCCGTCAGGAGACAGGTAAATTGACAGTAGTAGATATATTTGTTCGTAGAAAAACCTGTCCCCGTCAATCCAATAAATTATATTATGCCGCCTGCAATGTTATTTTCTAAAATTTAATCAATCGAGTGCGTGAAAAAAGCTTACAGAGAGTAACCCAGTATTAGATGCCAAGGTTGACAAGAAGCATATTAAGATGAACAAATGTAGAAGTTCACGGTGTGACTCTGTGAGTAATGGTCAAATTATCAGTAATGTTGTTGTCTCAGAACACTCTCGCTGCCATGATACTACTAACACTCTCGCTGCCATGATACTATTTTCTGAACAACGTACTGAACGGCACTTAGAAAATAATGATCGTTGTTTACTTGAACGGCCGACAATAGTTACCGTGATGTTGCTGCGCAACGAAAAGGCCATGATTTAGGGACCAGTTACTACTATCCACAAAATAACCTTAGCTTCAGGTAGAGGCGTATAAGACCGACACTATCTGTAATAACATAACATAGTAAATCTGACAACGGTAGACCTACACCCTCTGTAATAACAAAACAAAATCATAGCGGTATACCGACACTGTATGTAATAACATACCAAAGTTAATTTGATAACGGCAAACCTACACCCTCTGTAATAACAGAACAAAATCATAACAGTAGACCGACACAGTATGTGATAGCATACCAAAAATAAAATCATGACGGCAGACCGAAACTCTTTAATATATTGCGCAAATAATAAATCATTTCTGACATCATCCTGCATAATAATAAACATCAAATAATGATTAAATTAGACTCTACAGTTTCTGAAGCTGAGATTTTTTTACGTTAGAAGAAGCTTACGTTGGAGACTCAACAATTTCATTATAATTCTGATGCACGACGAGGATTTCACGAATACTATAATTAATTGAACAATGTAATAAACAGGCCCAGTGCAACTATATGTTCTTCTTTTAATTAATTTCTCATCAGAAACATTTTAAAACAAAAGCCTTCCACAAATCACCCCATCGTACCAAGTTCATAATAACAATATTTTAAGCACAAACTAAAATATATGAGCTGTATTTTAAATATGAGCGAAATGTATTTACATTGTGGTAAGCGGGTATCAAAAGAGTGTACCATTACAGGACGAGAAAGAGTGTACCATTACAGGACGAGAAAGAGTGTACCATTACAGGACGAGAAAGAGTGTACCATTACAGGACGAGAAAGAGAGTACCATTACAGG
>SDVV010040517.1:0-10526 GCA_016164225.1 Gammarus roeselii | reverse complement strand
TCGACCGCCTGGAACCTGAATTCTTCTCTTCGCTTCTTGTTCGCCCCGTTCCTGAAATTGTCAATCTGACACTCGACCTTTTTTTCTCCGGGGCTGCAATGCCCCGGGTAGTAGCAGGGTGGTAGTAGCAGGTAGAGGTAATGGTAGTGGTGGTCCTTCTCTTTCTGTCCTTACAACCTTCCTTTTCCTGTATGTGTGCGTGAATTTCTAAAGCCCCGTTGACTATCCCCAACTCTTCTTTCAAGGAAACACTCGACATGAGCACTCGTGCTCGTTTGTTTTCCTTACTCTAATCTAATCTACTACTAGATACCCCGTACATGCAGGCTGGTCAGGGGATGACAGCAGTTAGCATGGTATCACGAGCTGACAAAAAAGAAATGATGGACAGTCTCCTTTGATGGAATGAGAGCAACATGGCGAGTCAGTCTGAAGAATTCTGTGGAGGGCTTCTTCTAAGGGAACAGTACATAGTCGGAATCGAGCAAAGAGGGTTTCAAAAAAGCGTGACTGCATCCCTGCTACGCCCAGGGGTGCACCAGGTGGTTGAGTGTGCCCAGAGAGTGCTGGCCTCTGGCAGCAGTACCTGACCTGCCAGTAAGTCAAGATGTAAGAAACGATGGTAGGTTGGAGTTCAGATGTAGAGGGCGGTTGATCATGAATAGGTAAGGAGAAGGTTGCTGTTTTGGCAATAGCATCTGCCACCAGAGATTGTAAAGTCAGGAAAGGATCACAATTTAAAAGAGCCTGGCAAGGATGATGGACAGGTCGAAAAAGAAGCTGGCGAAGAAACTGAAGCAGCGTTGATTTCGATACCGATCAGGAAGCAAATGCCCAGCTTCACCATAGAGTGAGGCAGAAGTTTTTTAACGCCAGGTGCCAATTAGGAGGCAAACATCGGCAGAAGTTCACTGTCGGTCAGACCACCAATGTGGGCTTGGTAAAACAAACAATCGCAACTAACTGTAGAAGGCAGAAGATAGTGGAGGAAGGAAAAACGGTGCAGCTTGCAATGCTAGCAATAAAATGATAATTTAGAATACGACGATATTTTCTAATAGGAGCGATCGACTCCGATCGGTACAAAAGAAATAAGACATGTTCAAGATGACCAAACAATATAATGATAAAAGGGGGTCGAGTTCCCCGCAATTAAAAGATCAGAAAGATAGTTCTAGTTTAAAAATTGAGAAAAGGATACGCATTGCAAAGTTACTGGAGTTTCATTGGCCGTAGCTAATGAAGCTGTTCGAGAATGCTGGAGAAAAAAAATTAACGTGAATAATCGGTCTAAGAAGTACATGAACGAATTAAATTATTATTCCAAGATTGATGCAGAAGAAAGCCAAAGATACGACTAAATCAAGATTTTATGGACTTCGATATGACGTTCAATTGAGTAGTAATGACAACGGTTCATTGGGTACAGAAATAGTGTTGTTGTTTCTTAGCTCTAGCTCCTCCTGCGGAGTAGTCACGGTTGCCGTAAAGCTCAGAAGTTCAGACACCCCCTCACATGAGCATGTAGTAGTGAATCTCACGGAGCGAAGACCCCTCTGTCCGTGAGAACAAAATTGATGACGACTCGCAGGTGCTTCCATAGAACAAGCCCCGACGTGATATCATGATTGAGCCCGACGGAAGTGCTGGCTGCGTACGAAGGTATGACGTGCTCGACCGAGTGTCGAGTACCATGTCACCACAGTGTGCCGTGTGTTGTCCGCACCTCAGACTCGATTGGTGAACCCTATAACTCTCGGGCAATCCCAATTTCTCCCCTCCACCACCGGTGGATGACTGTAGGATGTGCTAGCTCGATGGTCAGCCAGTGAAGGAGCTGCTAAGTATGTGTGTACGCATCTGTTTGTTGAAATGTGTTGTCTGTAGGTTGTAGAATGGTGGTGTAAATGGTGGTGCCATTTATATTTTGGTTGGGTTGATGTGGGTTCAGTCGGTGGTGGCAGGTGACGGGCTGGACCCACAATTTTGTTGGGTAATTGTGTCCCTCTCATATCAAGATGTTGTTCAAGAGGAAGGTCCTTGCTTTCCTCATGCAGATGGGAAATATGTACGATCTGTGTACAGTCCGATGCGATTTGTAAAATTATATTTAGTATTGATTGTAGGGAGTTAATGTGTGCGGGTATAAAAGGTCAGAGTACCACGCAATGTTTGCGTCGAAATTGATGGATCTACTAAATTGTATGCAAATGATTATTATTTTTTTATTTTCCGAATACAGTGGTGTTCTGTTGCTGGAATACGTACATAGTATTCTTTGCTTTAATATCAATGTTGTTTGCATGAGGTTGGAACAGCATTCCTTAATAATATATTACACCAACAATCATCATTTTGGGCCTGTGGGGTGTGGGAGTATTGTTGAGTGTAACATTCATGATGAAGGTGGATGTGCTGTTCACTTGTCTGGTGATAATTATGTGATATATGACTTGTTTGTGGACTCAATTCATTATATTTTCCTGCCGCTAGACTTCGAGATAGTTTCATATTGCTTGAGGTTGGCTGCTGCCGTCTCTTGTTTCTAGAGTTACATTGATTGTAAGGTCATTCCAAACTTACAAATAATGCCACTCAAGAATTAGCAACCAGATTCTTAGATAACGTCAGTAAGAGTGTTGCTGAAGAGCATATTAAAAATCTTAATGAGGGTGGTGTTGCTGGTACATCAAACAATAAAACGGATGAAAGAATGCCAATGCAGGTGACGGAAAACTTGCAACAATTCCCCAGGAACACCAGAATCGACACCATTCTCAAATATTTCAGATTAAATAGACAATCAACACTATCAGACGGAGATTGTATAATTCACGCGGTGAAGGCATCCTTAGTAAAACAGACAGGACTTCATAACGCAAGCCTCTTAGAAGTGATAAAAACTAAAGCAATGGAGGAATCCTTCAATTACATAGCAGATTACAAAGCCTTCTCTGAGTATAAAAAAGATGATAGGTTAGAAAATGTATTTTGAAAACAAAGAGTAGAATAACAGTTTTGACGATCTAGTCCCCTCAATTCTCAGCAACGCACTCAAAACACAAGTCACAATCTTAGTTGAAACAAACCCGGACATCGTAACGAAAACTGTAATTAATCCGACCAACCTTAAGAGTGATGAAGGTGCTCAATACTCAATATTTGTAGCCAAGAAAGTGGACCACTATAGAAGTCGTGCACCAACCCACCCTCTGAAGCCCCATTTCGAACAAAAAAATATTGCAGCGAAGCGAAACAAGCACGTGGAAACAAATGTGCAGTGTTCCAATAGGTAGTTTCCTTTGCAATACGACAATGATACATTCATATTCAATGAAGAGATGCCTCTGCAATCATTCCAAAGTGACACCAATTGTCCTGTGAGTAAAAAAAAATGACTAGAGACACAAACTGTTTAAGCTGGGAGCAGCAACCACCCCTCAGCAACAATGTCTGTATATGCCCATCAGAATCTAGATTGTAACATATAAACGTTAGTAGCTTAGGAACAAAGATGGATCACATGAATATGATGATGAAGGAGGACTCAATTGACATTCTATGTCTGACTGAAACTACTTTCATCGAGATTGACGGCTTTAATGTTTATGGAAAAGATAGAGAAAGGAAATGAGGTGGAAACGTGATTTATGTGCGAGAAGAATATACCTCTTCTCAAGTAATGCTTAACGACAGCAATGAAGTTATTGACATTTGGGTGAACCTCCAGGTACGATAAAACAGATCGTTTGTTGTTGGTTCTCTTAACAGACCACCCAAAGCAAGTGTACAGTCTTTTCAATACATCAAAGAAAGATTTCGAGAAGCTATCCGCTCAGGAAAGACGCTGTACATTTTGGGAGATTTCAATGAAGATCAATTGAAATTGAAATCCAACAATATGAAGCCAATTTTAAACAGACTCACGCCGTATCAGCTCATTAAAAGTGCATCAAGAATTACACACGAATCCCAAACTGTATTGGATCTGCTCATATGTATAAATCTGTCTTCCATTGTTACCACAGACGTGAAACCCAATTCTTTCTCGGATCACCATGAGATAAAGTGCACCATTAACATCAAAAAAGAGAAGAAACAAGTATGCAAAATAATCTATCGTACAAAAAGAAATAACACCGCGGATAATTTCTGAGCACCACTAGTAGCAAACGTCGAGATGATAAAACCGATACATAGCACAAATAACGTCACAGAGCAAGTTCAAGTACTCATAGACTATCTTCTCACATGTCTGAACGCTGTGGCGCCAACGAAAACTAAAACAATGAAAAGCATGCCGGTTTAATGGATTACAGAAGAACTGCGAAACGAAATTGCACTTCAAAAATATCTCAACCGCACAGCAAAACGAAGCATCACTTGGTTACAATTACTTTGAATTCAAAATAGAAGAGTCGAACGAGAAGTCAGAAGGGCAAAAATTAAATACCATCATGATGAACTAGAACAGTGCAAAAACAATCAAAAAGAAACGTGGAATGTACTGAAAAGAATTGTTCCCTACAAAAAAAGATCACCTCGCATACTTATCCGAATACTCAAGTACCTTCAGAGAAATTTACCAACTACTTCGCTGGAGTTGGGAAACAGGTTTTTAAGAAGGTAACCCAGGCAGCTTATCAAGGATTACAGAGCGACGCAACATATACCTGGAGTCCAGAAGCTTCCGATGGAGACAGCGACCAAGAAGCAAATGTCAAATGGAAACCAAAGCAGGTATCGCAACACAAAATAAAACGAGCTGTATTTGCCTTGAGGAACAAAAATTCTACAAAAATAGATGGTTTAGCCCTACAATATCTGAAAGACAGCCTTATAGTTACCTTGCCTTATATCAGCACAGTTATTAACACCTCCATAGCAAGTGAATTTTTTTCAGAGGTCCGGAAGCATGCAATCATAAAAACAATTCATAAAACTGGGGACATGAATGAACCATCCAAATTTAGACCGATCAGTCTTCTGCCTGTCCTATCCAAAATTCTAGAACAGGTAATATCTAAGAAGCGAGAGAGAGGATTAACAAGTTGTCCTTCAAAGTATCGTTTTCTTGAATCGACGAACGCATTTGAAACAATTATTTGGATCTGCCTTACGACTATATCGAAAGCAGTTTTCAATACTCCGTTGTCAAGTGAAAACAGATTTAAAATCAATGAACTCATGACGAAGTTTCAGTGGTTTAAGAGGCGTTTTCAATAAATCATTTGACAGTTATCTGCAATCCATTAGCATTGCTTCCCGCCGATCACATCGCCGGAAACAAAACTTCACTTAGGTACGTCCTCGCTTGTAATTAAGAGTGCGTCGATCCCCATCGCACAATATATTGCAAGCAGATATACTATGTTAATCATGTTTTTATTTACTATAGCTCACAATTATATAACTCGCTCATTGATCCACATTGGTTTTGCATCGGGGTACTAAGCATAAAACACAAATAATTGTTTCCTTCCGCACAGAGTTTTTTTTTTTAACACATTTATTGCGTACTCCTCCGGTCTAGTGGGTTCTTGACTACTCCTTTTAATGTCACATTGATTTAGTATACATTTTAGATGGTCAGAAACCTTTGGTAGTATTTTATTCATCACTTTGATTGAAGGGAAAAAAGCGTTAGTTATACATCTGACAAAATGCTGTAAAAGATCAAATTCATTGGATGAAGGGACTATGGGTCATAGTTCCTTTCTCCCGCTTTCGAGAACGCCTTCTAAGATCGATCTGAAGGAGGCTATGTGCAATTGAGCTCGGTCTGCCTCGCACAGGTCTCCTATCGGCCGTTATTTTACGTACACACAAAAGGACACTTACACAAGCTGCCTCACGCGGGAAAGGATCTATGTGACACAGTTCCTTTCTCCAACTCTGTGAGACCTGAGGTGTTTTTTTGTTTCGATCAGTACTTCTGTACCTGCTCTATGCCCCTGTGTCTGCCCCATGCTACTGTACCTACTATATGCAACTGTACCTGCTATTTTCTACCGTACCCGCTATATCCTACTGTACCAGCTCGCGCCTACTGCACCTGCTCAAGGCTACTGTACCTGCTCTATGATACTGTATCTGCGCTATGCTAGTGTACATGCTCTATACTACTGTTCCTGCTCTGAGCTACCGCACCTGCTCTAGCTACTGAACCTTCTCTATGATGTACTTGCTCCAAGCTACTGTACCTGCTCTGTGCTACTGTACCTGCTTTATGCTACTGTATCTGCTCTATGTTACTCTACCTGGTCTATGCCACTGAACCTGCTTTACGCGACAGTACCTGGTCTAAGCACTGTACCAGCTCTAACCTGCTACTGTAACCTGCTCCATGCTACTGTACTTTCTTCATGCTACTTTACGTGCTCTATGCTACTGTGCCTGCTCTATCTACTGTATCTGCTAAGTGCTACTGTATATGCTCTATGCTACGTACCTGTATCATTCTACTGTACCGGTTCGACAGTCAGTACACATTTGAAATAAAGAAGCTGTAAGATTAGAATGAATCGACGGTGCCCAGTACGAATGAGGTGGCGTAACATCACGAAATGTTCAATAACTTATCCACTGATCGGATTGATGATTTCTTTATTTGCAACTCTCGTAAACAAGCATTGTAAAAAAATAATCACAATTCCATTAAAAACCTTTATTACGTAATATATTTTGAATTTGGATGGAGAAACAACCACTCAACCAGATCAAGGGCAAATGTAACCTAAAGGCGGCTCTGTGGCATGCTAATATTGATCCAGGTCCGCTAACATTTGAGCCAACTCACAACATTCTATTGGTAAGACATTTAGCTCCTCCCATCCATTTCGTTAGAAGACCTTTATCACTATGACATAGCCACAAAACATGAAAAACTTGGGATAAATCAAGCTGCATAAAGTTGCCCGACCTCGTATTTCGGGCAACCAACAGCCTGAGTCCATCAAACGTAGAAGTACCATCTAGCTCAGCGATACTTAGTACCATCTAGCTCAGCGATACTTAGTACCATCTAGCTCAGCGATACTTAGTACCATCTAGCTCAGCGATACTTAGTACCATCTAGCTCAGCGATACTTAGTACCATCTAGCTCAGCGATACTTAGTACCATCCATCTCAGCGATACTTAGTACCATCTATCTCAGCGATACTTAGTACCATCTACCTCAGCGGTACTTGGTACCATCTAGCTCAGCGATACTTGGTACCATCTAGCTCAGCGATACTTGGTACCATCTAGCTCAGTGATACTTGGTACCATCTAGCTCAGCGATACTTGGTACCATCTAGCTCAGCCATACTTAGTAACATCTAGCTCAGCGATACTTAGTACCATCTAGCTCAGCGATACTTGGTACCATCTTGCTCAGCGATACTTAATACCATCTAGCTCAGCGATACTTAGTACCATCTAGCTCAGCGATACTTAGTCTGGCAATCCGCCCTGACCCAAGCCATACATGACGGAAATTTTGTTGGCCCAAAAAAATCACGTGAATATCTTTTTCATCATTTGACTAAACACGCGTCATGCTGAGTGTGCAGCGTGTAATCGCACACTCTGCATTCAATGCGGTGATTACTACAATAGATTGATCAAATTTAAATGAAACGTTGAAACACGGGTGCGTTTAGTCAACACTTCAAAACACTCACCGTAGATATGATTCCTCTGCCCAACAAAAATGATCACGAACGTAAGCCACCAATACTCTGAACCTTTGAAACGAATCACTATGATTCAAGATAAGCAAATCAAATTATGAATCTGAAGCTTGGCTTGGGACGCCGATTAGAAAAAATGTATATTGCTTCCACATTGGGAATATATACTATTCTTATGTGTGAGCACAGAATGCGCTTACATATTAGCCCATGATTCATCTCACGTCTGAAAAGCTGGGAGTAATTTAGAACAAAAATCCACAGTCCGCCCTCTGTGTGAGCCTAATTATGGGGTAACGGCTGTATGTCCATACATACATATTGACAAATTGCTAATGGGGTAGCAGCTATGATGCAATATATAGGGGACACAGCTGTTACCACCAAATTTGGAGCATGGCTTTCTTAGGCTGTCACAAGACGGCGGTGAACTCTCAACATCATGAAGAGGCAAGCTGCTTGCAGCCCGCTTGATGCACGCAAAAACGATGGGTTCCTTGCAATCTTCATGTTAACAGTTTATATTCGAGGTCCGGCAACGTTTTATAAAAAATACACTTAGACGAGAGGATTTTGCACAAGTTGTCATGTTAAAAAAATCCGGACCACCGGGATACTTATAAACTTCATCATATACTAATTCAGGCAATTCAGGCAAACATGCGTTATTAAACATTTAATGAACTAGACTTTTTCCAGTATTCACACTGAAATCGTACAGCCCTCGTCTATGTTAAATATTAGGTCTTGATTTCTATGCAATAAGGTTATGGGTTTCCATTGAAATGTACATTTAACTATTTAGTGGTTTAATTGAAGCAATATTCAGTACCTGCTCAACGAGTCTTGCAATTTGACGGGGAACATTTGGTGCGCTAAGTCTAAGCACTGTTTTCACTACAAACTGATGATTTAAACGATACAGGAACACAACATCAACTATTCTTCAAGACTGCAGTGCTGTTCCTTCAAGTACAGTAGCGTAACATAAACATCTATTGACAGTATTCGTAAGCATTCTATGGACAACCTCCGCTGCAATTATATGGTTATAACCAGTATTTTTTTACCAGGTAGATGCCAACTGACGATGTTGGACGTTGGTTGGTGAGACTGAATGAAAAATTGTTAGCGATATTAGTGAAAACATGTTTAAAGTAATTTTTATTACGACGTTACGTCATTCCATGCAACTTTATTTATACCTTTCCTCCATGTCTTCCACGCTGGCTTGTCTTGTTCGCGATTTCTTGGTGGGGGCAGACTTCAAGCATGTGCATGTCTTCCCTCGGCGCGAGGCTAAGCTTTCGGGTCTCGACGTGTCCGATGTTGTTTCGTCTCATCTCAGAAGTTGATTTGAGATGTATTATTGAAATCCCAAATTACACTGTTGAGTCACCAATGTCGCGGTTGCGATGCCTTCAACCACTATACCCGTGAATAGACAAGTAACGTGTGCTGGTCTCAACAGTAGTTGAAGGGGTTATAGTCCATTGCTCTGTGAGTCTTTGCATCACCGACTCTTTCTGCACCGTGTTTGATTTGTGGGGAAGAACATCTCGTCTCGTGAACGCTTCCACTGACCAATAACTTACGACGGGCTACTTGAAATATCAAGGAAGGAACTTGCACGAATCAATAATAAAACTATTATCACCGAGTCATCAAAGAGTCAAATGATGACTGGCCGTGCGTTCGGATTTGGTTGGTTTTGACTAACAAGCAAGCGCCAGTTTGTATCATGGTTCGCTATGCAGACGTTGAGACGAAATGACGTCACCGCATTAGACGTCGGTATGTGTCGTAGCGCAATGAACTGGAGAGCGGGTGCCTGGGCGATGGGGGAAGAGGGGGAAGAGGGGAAGGGGAGGTAGTGCTGGACTGACTGTCTACGATATGATACGCCACGAAGTAGCTTATGCAATACTTCGTGCTGGCGCGCACCTAAGAACGCCCCTAAAGGTAGCGGTCGTGATTATTGCTGAAAAAGTGATAGCATTCAAGAGAATTGTTTTTACATTAATGGTCGAGTTCACCCTTCTTGGTAAACACCTGGCCTGCGCACCCTCTGTACGAGTGCAATAAAACTCACGTCAGGACTCAGGTGGATCCATTCTACGCACCTCACTTCGTGAATGTTATTAAAATAGCAGTACGCTAGAGTTGCACAAAATGATTTGCAGGAAATGGTTAGAAGTGTATGCAGTCAGTTGCGCGATGACTATAGCTTCTTAAACATTGTTTCATAGAACTGTGGCGTTTAATGTTCAGCGTATAGCTCGTCCACAGCTGCCAGAAACAGGTCGAATACAAGTTCCTAGCATATAAAATTTCCTAGTTTGTTATTGACATCAAGGCAAGGCCTCTATTAGAGTCATGCGATTTGGAATCATGTGTCCATAACTTGGTCGCAGTCGCATGAGACGAGCTACTTTCTCAGGGCCGTTCTAGTATTACGCTTGTGTCTGAGCCATAGTAACTCACCACTCCCCTCCGGGCCCACAAACATCTCGGACAATATCCATAACTGCTAATGCCATCTTACGTTCAATTTCTACAACACATAAAGATATTCATTCAGATGGTGTATTCTGGAGAGTTGATCGATACGATCGTTGATTAGTTTTCACATCTTTATCTTCTACGAATATTATGAGCTATATGCTGTGTTTGCGCTGCCACTGCCTATACGATATAATGAGCCATATGCCGTGTTTGCGCTGCCACTGCCTATACGATATAATGAGCCATATGCCGTGTTTGCGCTGCCACTGCCTATACGATATAATGAGCCATATGCCGTGTTTGCGCTGCCACTGCCTATACGATATAATGAGCCGTATGCCGT
>SDVV010040516.1:0-10526 GCA_016164225.1 Gammarus roeselii | reverse complement strand
AATGAATCTAGAAATATGTATGATTATTACAACGTGTAGTTCTAAATAACAAATGAGTACGTTCGTGTGTCACCATTCTAATACACCTTTGAATTTGAAGTACATCATTACCGAAAAATATATTATATGATAAACGTTCAATCAGAGTGCAACGTTTCCGAGTAATGTATTTGGTTACTTATAGGACTTGCTAGTTCATTCCAACAAATGAGCACGTCCATGTTCTCGCAACAGCTGAGGACATCTTGGAGACAGGTGTTTTTGTTTGTGTTTCTTACACTCTTGGCATATGGTTTGGATAAATCTACATTTTGCCACCAAGAATAAGAAAAGGTCCATTCGTACATAAACAAAATGGTGTTGTTTTTTTGCAATAAATTTGCACACAATACAATTAAAATTACGTATAATGACCAGATAAAACCATCATATCGGCAAATAAATAACATTTAACCTGAAGAAGTTCGTCACAATTTGTAACAGTAATTGAGACGGGGTATGAGCAGTAGCAAATAAATACTATGTCCCCTAAAGAAGTTCATCACAATTTGTAACTGAGTAATTGAGACGGGGTATGAATAGTAGGGACACATCTCGCTTCTCTTCCTGATCATAAGAACGCGACTCTTTCCGAAACATGTCACAGCGAACGAGCTATCAAAGTGACTTTAAAGTTCTGATCTCTTGATGACACAAGGTGTTGCGATATCACTTTAAAATTATTTGTTTAATAATTGGTGTGAATTCTTAATTCAGATTAGCAGTTTAATACATTGTGTAGCAAAGAATGGGACTGTGCGGGTGGGTCTGTGTGAGTGAGAGAGCCACTGCCATAACAAAAGAACAAACAAATTAACAGTGTTACGATTTGTTCGAAGACAGAGAGGTGTTATGAAAACATAGTATTTGCTTTATTTCACTCTGATTTTTTTTCTGAATTCAGTGTTAATATTATTTTCGTTCCGTGTAGATCGTTGATGGGCCGCTTTACGCGTTGATAACACAATACCATTTGAACATGAGAGCTTGATATGGATTTTAAAAACTTCACTGCTTCACTGAGCTCCAGTCGTTCAGGAATGCTCAACCAGCCAAGTTTTTTTGTAGGATTGGCGTCACGTGATCACTCTTTTCAAAGTTACCGTCATGAGCTATATTTGCGGTGCTACATTACGGTGAATGTCTGAGCGTAATGTTCTCGCGCACTTTACCCATATAGTAGGACAGTTGTTTAAATGTGAAAAAATCAAAGCGTTGATTGCAAGTAGTCTAGACTTGAAGTCGAGTTGTTTTTCCGTTCGATTGAGAAACATGAGTGGGCTATTAGGTTTGGAACCCAGTTTTCCAACATGATGTCTAAAGGTCATATTAGGATCAAGCCAAACTCCCAGACTTTTGACTTTGCAATCGAGAGTGATCTTTGTGCTAATACAGTCAATAACAAAATTATCGGGTACACTTCTTGTATTTGTTTTTGATCCCAGGATAATGCACTGGGTCTTATTAGTATTATCTTTGAGCCCATTTGAAGAATACCAATCAGTTTTGAGGTTCAACGCAGTTTCCCTATCCTCCTTTAGCTTTTTAAATTGGTTTGCCGGTCTCACGAACAGCAACTGAACATCATCAGCATATATCGTCATTCTGGCGTTGTCTAGAGAGTCTCCACAGACGAGCAGGCATGGAAGTATTCATCCTATTTCATGCCCCTCTGCATGTGTGTGATGGTCCTATAGATGTTTTGTTTCTAATGATATTGGCAGAGGATTTTTAATGAAATCTCGTGTAACTCAAGTGAATATTTGAATTTGCTATTGGCACACAAGGATGAGGATGTACCGTTAGCGGGAGAAAGCCGATTTAAACTCTGTTTTCGCTTACGGACAATTTCTTTAAAAACTTGTTACCGTTGTCTTCAGCTCTTCTAGCGCCTGCTCCGATACTCCTTGGGGTCGTCTCTTGCTCTGACCCGCCCGCCTCCCCGCTCCCCCCCCCTCCGACAGCCGTCCTGTTTTGTGTAGCGATATCGTCTGTTTCGTCCAGTCCGGCCAACTGTGTTCTTGGAGTACGATATAGCAGCGGTTTGTCATCACTGTATGCGGCTCCTTGTGTGATATAGCAGCGGTTTGTCATCACTGTATGCGGCTCCTTGTGTGATATAGCAGCGGTTTGTCATCACTGTATGTGGCTCCTTGTGTGATATAGCAGCGGCTTGTCATCACTGTATGCGGCTCCTTGTGTGATATAGCAGCGGTTTGTCATCACTGTATGCGGCTCCTTGTGTGATATAGCAGCGGTTTGTCATCACTGTATGCGGCTCCTTGTGTGATATAGCAGCGGTTTGTCATCACTGTATGCGGCTCCTTGTGTGATATAGCAGCGGTTTGTCATCACTGTATGCGGCTCCTTGTGTGATATAGCAGCGGTTTGTCATCACTGTATGCGGCTCCTTGTGTGATATAGCAGCGGTTTGTCATCACTGTATGCGGCTCCTTGTACGATATAGCAGTGGTTTGTCATCACTACATGCGGCTCCTTGTGTGCGACTCCTATTGTCCTGGTTATCTCATTGCATTCATCGTGATAAAATCCTTCAGGGTATATTATTTTGTGGGTTTGTGTTGTTCGGCTTCGGCAATGGGGTTTGTTTCACTTCGTGCGTTCGTGTAGGCTTTCGTTTTGTATGCCTTCGTCAAATGATCCCCTCTTGAACGTTTATTATACTTTATTTTGAGGGCAGAACACTATTTCGCCGGTGTCTTTCTTTAGCTGTACACCTTCTAACACGTCGCTTCCATTCATTCACCTGTGTTGCCGGCTTGCAATTTCTGAGAAATTTCCGGTATCCTTTTGAGTGAAGGTTCATTCGTGATTAGTGTTCAGTCTTGTTCAGATACACTCTTTTCCCTGACGGCCCCGGAACGATGTCTGCCTCATCTGCAGATATTTGTTCCCGTTGCTTCGCTCTTATTACCATGTCATCGAAGTTCTTCTCGTCGCATTCAAGGATTAACGCTGTGATTAGCGTGGTGGATCCTAGTCGAGTATAAATTGATCACGGAACAATCGACTTTTGCAACAGTCCTTGTCCTCACATTCGTCTCCCTGTTCGTTGAGTTATCACGATTAATCTCGATCGTCTTCGTTTCATGTTGTGTTTTCCTTTTAGACGACACTGACGCTCCAATGGCTTACTTTTGTGTCGAATTGTTTTTTTTACATAATTGCAGCCAGCTCGTCGTATTTGGATTATTCGACAGTTCTTGATTTATTTCTGTTCAATTTGGGATTTCACGCTTCTTGTTAAGGATGATCCAAGCAGCGACGCATTGTCGTGTTCACCTTTCGTTGCAGCGTGCTGCGCTCGGTAATTTTGAATCACGAACGTGGTCAGGAAATTTTCAATCACTTCTAAGTTCGGAGGGTACATCCTCTGCGATTTTCCATTGTCTTCAAATATTTAAATGTTGCACTTTTTGAATTTTACCAATAAATAGACACTGGATTCTTTACCTCGTCGTCAGGTTAACATCATATAATATTGATGGAAAACTTTTAATAAAACCATGTTTAACTCAAATAAATATTTGTATTTGCTATACGCACACAAGGGTAGGGGTGAATAAGAGTAGTGATCGGGAATGAGACATACAGTTAGACCTTTCGGGCTGATGGTCTGTTCAACACTGCAGTATGCCTGTGGGGCTCGTATACGCACCACTGTCGCTGCGTACGCGGCAATTACATACACGTCCCGTAGATACACGTACACTTAGTCCAACGTTGTGTTTCCGGAGCCATCCTGGCCAAAGCGACGTCCGGGTAACTCAAAAGGTTCACAGCTACTGTCTTCGGGCTGTATCTTACAATTAATTTTTTGTGACATAACATCCGACGGAGGGGCTTTCCTTGATTATCGCATGCCTTGTTCCTCAAGGTCTTATTAGCGTACAAGTTTAAGGGATTACCGGTAAAGGATGCGGCCTAGGTTATATACACTTAACAGCACGATACTCTATACAGATGAACATCATACCAAGGCATATACATGGACACTGTATCTATGGATTTAATATTATATTATCATAGATATCACTCACGAAACTCCAGAACAATTCGATATATACAGAGGATATGCTCCACAATCAGTATATGGCAGGTCAAAAAAATATGCAAAGCACACTACTATACAAGGGTATTGCGTGGATTAAGATTGGCTTCACTTCAAGAGGGTAGCTGGCGAAGCACGCAATCGAACCTCTTATAGAACAGTGCCACTCAGCCTCCATCACAATATATGATTCGGACGCATATATCATGGAGTCTGATGATTCACCCCCTGGTATCTGTTTGCGTTCTAACGTGCGGTCATGCAAGAGTAAACGATGGCCATCATCAGT
This sequence comes from Gammarus roeselii, assembly GCA_016164225.1. Taxonomy (NCBI): domain Eukaryota; kingdom Metazoa; phylum Arthropoda; class Malacostraca; order Amphipoda; family Gammaridae; genus Gammarus; species Gammarus roeselii. The sequence goes on along the minus strand of SDVV010040516.1, from coordinate 6,126 downwards.
GAAGTCATGGCAAGCGAGTTCCTTTCTTGAAATTGGAAACTCGACAAGTAAGTTTACAAAATGGAACCAGAAACACCGTACATGTAAGCATGTGTTTATTTTTATAAGATAAAAACAATAATAAGATTACAGTAACATGTTTGTCACACCATCGTAAGTGATCGCATGTCTAACAAGGCTTGCCTCAAATTCAAAGAGACATATCAGTAGCTTTATGCATATCCGCGTTGCTCGGTGAGCACAGTACACGCAGAAACTACCATCAGGTCATAGAAAGGTATAATTACTATGTTTGAGGTGACGGTTTCTTGATTCGTTTGTGTTTTCTGATCTGCATAAAATCAAAACAAATTTAAATTTCTCCCTAATTAATTTAAACGGCTTTCAAATTACTTCCAAGTTCCTAGGCTTCAACAAGGGGTATGAGAAGAGACATATAAAAACTCCTTGGGCTCCACAGTGCACTTCAGCAGCTAGGATCTTCCTGTCCAGTTGCCGTACACTTTCTTCATTGAAACAAACTGTCTGAGGTGAGATTGCCACATCCCTGAAGTGAGATTGGAAGTATTCATGCATGCATAGCTATACCACGGTTTCTTCCTGTATAGCTGTACATCCATACTTACATGAATACAATCATTAATCCATACATACAAACAACCCCATTTCGGAGATGACGGGATCAAAATTTCGAAAGCGACACTTTTTTCACTGCCGGAACATTCAACGAATTTGACTTTGTACGTGGCTTGCATTGATGGAGGGGTGATCGGCCGTTGGAAGGGTCACTTTAAAGAATATTGTCACGAAAGTTAATTTATGATTATATTAGGTAGAGCATATCGGTATTGGGTGATAAAATATCGAAGCAATTTATACAATCATTGTGCATTTGGAGAATATAAAATTAACCTTTCCTTTTTTGGCCTTTCAATGATAGACTTGGTAGACTTTGTCATCATTACTTAAAACAATGAACACCATTGTTTTCAATTTAAAGTAAGTTGTTATGGGTATTTTAGGAAACACTTATTTTCCCTGTCACCGAGAATCAATACCTCCTGTCAATTTTCGTTACTTCGTTACTCATATCAACCATAAGGAAATGTGGAGTGTTGGGGAGAGGAATTATTCCCACACTGCAAAGAAATAATCAACTAGTGAATATTCGAGGGTTTCCCTTGGACGTCGAATCCAGAGTACGGGCTTCTGACAGTGGGCTGGGTGTGCTTATATGTAATGATTCTGAATGTTGACCTTTGTATCGATAGACATAACTGTCTTCTACAGTTTTTTGTGGCGATGCACAATAAGTTGTATCGATAGACATAACTGTTTTCTGAAGTTCTTTGTGGCAAAGCACAATAAGTGAACTAGTTTATCACAGTTGCTGCAGATAGTTTATTTTGGCTCTGATTTTGAACTGCGCTAGATGATGCAACCTCACAGGTAAGAATTGTTCGGCTGTATTAAGGCCTTTCTTTCGAGCATGTTGACTTCGGACAGACAAGTGCAGCTACGGTTAGAGCATAGCCAATCATGAAAATAATTTATTTGTTGAGATAGTGTGTTTCTTATCTGTAAGAAGAAACAGAGATTGTCTGTGCAGAGGAGCAGATGGCTCGGTGCACAAGAGTAGCTGGCATGGTGAAGAAGAGCAGATGACACGGTGCAGAGGAGCAGCTGGCATGGTACAAAGGAGCAGCTGACACGGTGCAGATGAGCAGCTGGCATGGTGAAGAGGAGCAGATGACACGGCTCAGAGCAGCACCTGACACGGTGCAAAGGAGCAGCTGACACAGTACAGAGAAGCAGCTGTCTCGGTGAAGAGTGGCAGATGATGATGTATTGTAGAGGAGGCTCACTCTTTGCCATTTATCAGCAGGTATGGTGCAATGGAACAATTGGTTTTGCGTAGATGACGCTAACTCTGCGCCGCATACCAGCTGACATTTTGTCCAAGCCATGAGGCACGACTGAAAGCATTGCGGAGCAACTGTTTGGCTGGAAAGCTGCGTCGCATGTTGGCGCAGCTTTAACGGCCTAGCCTGGTAGTGGATTACGCTAAGCGGCTACTAGAGAGGGCATAACTTTTGCTGGTGATCTCACTTTGGGTTAAGGTTATTTAGAGACTATTTTATGACGCATGATATTTACGTTAATAGTAGTTGTTAAGATGCATGCAATTTTATACACGTGTAGGTCCTGGATAGCGTCTATTATACGAAAAGGTTCATTGTTTACTTGAATACAGGAGATTTGACCACCTATGGATTGAATTTAGTACTTCATTGGTGCTGTCAGCAATTGACGGTCGCCAGTTGCTGTCATCGGAGATGCTCTACGGTGCCGTGAGCCGATGCCGTTTGCCGGTGCCGACCGATAGAGCAGCTAGGGGCCTATCCCGTTAACTCGTTCAGTCCGGCCCAAAGAACAACTTCCCGGCAACATAGACAAGTTTACGCCAGGTTGTTTCCCATTTTTTTCTGCCGCTCAAGCTTCTATGTGGATGACTGAGCAATTTAGCTTGCAAGCTTTTATTTCTCGGAGAACATCAAAGCTACAAACTTCATTTTGAAATTGTCTGAAGCTCGAAACTAGGATAATACCAAACGGGAAAGAATGCAAAAATAAATGACAAACTGGCATCCTCTGCGCTGGCCGTCCGCGAAACACGCTTGCGTGGAGCTGCCGCATCCCTATTGGCCCGCGCGCCAGCGAATGGCAGAGCCCGACACATCGGATTACAATTCAAATGAACCAATAACGGAGCCAAGGACAAAAACTGTTGAGCTTTGCTTCAGCCAATGATTGTTGCGAATACAAAAGTCACGTCCCTAAATGGAGATTCAGAAGGCGAGGGGAAAAGCTTGAGGGAGCAAAGAGGGAACATTGAGCGAGGGGAGAAGATTCTCCTGGGGAACGAGTGTTGTTATAGGAAAATGGAAGGGTATATTGGCGTAGACATTTACTAACTGTCATTTTAGGGGTGTGTTATAGGCCTGCATGACTCAATAGGGGTAGCAGATAGGCCTCTTTCAAGATGTTCCGTTGGCTAGTAGAGCGGCATCGTTTACCCTACCAACAATTACGAGTCGCCGCCACCGTTACAGCCGCCGGGTCAACATTTGCAAACATATTTAGTGGTTAAGCGCGCCTGAATTATTACGAGCTTTTATTAGCTCCACAATGAGCCGTTATGCAGTTCCAGAGCGGCACTTTAGTCTCAATGAACAGGTGTTTTGTGCCTTGCCGAGAGTGCTAGGCTTCATATTATAATATTATTGTTGTTGCTGTAGAGAACGTGATGCCTGTCGCAGTGCAATGCAGGACGTCTGGTCTTCACTCTGACGGGCTTGGTTGACAGTCACTGGAAATATTTTGCGCAATATTAATTGCTATGCTATCGTATTCAATTTCCATCTAACGAAATCCGAATTATTTGTAAAATGGTAATTTTTACAATGCTAAATATGTTTCATTAGATACTCAGATGAGTCGAGACCGAAGGAACGAAGGACCAGCATGTGTTCACGCAGGAAGTTCTCGTCTTTGGGTGTGCGTCAAAGTAGCAAGTCTTGTCCGTGATGCCGTCGTCTTCCATAATTTTCACTGCTAGAGGGCAGACGCCAACCTGAACTGTAACCAAGCACTAGCCGTAGCATGGGCCGTTGAATGCGTGACTGGATACTCGTATAAGCCGTTGTCCCTGACATATTTCGTGGGCATACTTACAAAGAATTAGCTCAGCAGTATAAAGGATAACATTCGAGGACTCTCACACGAATGGTAATTCGAGGACTCTCACACATCGATTATAATTCAAAGAAGACACATGCGATTCCTCGATGCTGAGATCACTTGCAGTGAAATATTGTACTCCCTTTCTAAGTTATTTCCGGCTAATCCCAAGCACGGAGTTGTGGTATTCCAAACGTTAGTTCCGACTGTTTCTAAGTTACAACAGGAAAAGAAATAAGTAACGTTGTTTTGGCAGGGAAGAAGAGAATGAATCTTCAATCAAATGAAATAGAAAGATTGTTGATGACTGATTGTTTACACTGAGTTATGGACAATCATTCGACACCATTTCAGTACAGGCGTAGGCTTTGCCAACCGATGCTTCATGACTATCCATGTTAGCCATCATTAATGGTAACTTAACCCTAGTCCAGATAACCGTTCTGGTACTACCCTAGCCTAGACTGACCGTTCTGGTACCACTCTAGTCTAGACTAACCGTTCTGGTACTACCCTAGTCTAGACTAATCGTTCTGGTACTATCCTAGTCTAGACTAACCATGCTGGTACTACCCTAGTCTAGACTAATCGTTCTGATACTACCCTAGTCTAGACTAACTGTTCTGGTGCTACCATGGTCTAGAGTAACCGTTCTGGTTCTACTTTAGTCTAGACTAACCGTTCTGGTACTACCCTAGTCTAGACTAACCGTTCTGGTATTACTCTAGTCTAGACTAATCGTTCTGGTACTACCCTAGTCTAGACTAACCATTCTGGTACAACCCTAGTCTAGACTAACTGTTCTAGTAATACCCTAGTCTAGACTAACCGTTCTGGTACTACTCTAGTCTAGACTTACCGTTCTGGTACTACCCTAGTCTAGACTAAACGTTCTGGTACTTCCCTAGTCTAGACTAACCGTTCTGGTACTAACCTAGTCTAGACTAACCGTTCTGGTACTACCCTAGTCTTGACTAACCGTTCTGGTACAACTCTGGTCTAGACTAGCCGTTCTGGCACTACCCTAGTCTAGACTAACCGTTCTGGTACTACCTTAGTCTAGACTAACCGTTTTGGTACTACCCCAGTCTAGACTAACCGTTCTGGTACTACCCTAGTCTAGACTAACTGTTCTGGTACTACCCTAATCTAGACTAACCGTTCTGGTACTACCCTAGTCTAGACTAACCGTTATGGTACTACCTTAGTCTAGACTAACCGTTCTGGTACTACCCCAGTCTAGACTAACCGTTCTGGTACTACCCTAGTCTAGACTAACCGTTCCGGTACTACCCTAGTCTAGACTAACCGTTCTGGTACTACCCTAATCTAGACTAACCGTTCTGGTACTACCCTAGTCTAGACCAACCGTTCTGGTACTACCCTAGTCTAGACTAACTGTTCTAGTAATACCCTAGTCTAGACTAACCGTTCTGGCATTCCCCTAGTCTAGACCAACCGTTTTGGTACTACCTTAGTCTAGACCAACCGTTCTGGTGCTACCCGGGTCTAGAATAACTGTTCTGGTACTAGCACGACTGCATAATGTAATTCAAAACTCGGCTGTTCACATAACTTCGTTATGTCAATTGAACATACTTCGTTATGTTAATTGAATATACTTCGTTATGTCAATTGAACATGCTTCGTTATGTCAATTGAACATACTTCGTTATGTCAATTGAACATCGTTATGTCAATTGAAGATACTTCGTTATATCAATTGAACACACTGTGATTACTGTTGTAATTTGCATGTTTGCTTTCAAAGGCATTCATGGGTTTGCATGAGAGGAAGCGTGGTTATATTTCGCACGTTAACAGACGAATACATCACCTGCTTCCTTCCACACGCGTTCATCAGCTTGTACGCATCTAAGCGCATGCTTTACTTGCATTCTTCCAAGCAGTGCTTCACTTGCACGCTTCCAAGCATTGCGTCAGTTGCACGATTCCAAGCACTGCGTCAGTTGCATGCTTCCAAGCACTGCGTCAGTTGCATGCTTCCAAGCCCATGCACCAGATGCACGTTATCAAGTGTGTTCATCAGTTGCTTGCTACCAAGTGTGTTCATCAGTTGCTTGCTGCCAAGTGCGTGCATCAGTTGCTTGCTACCATGTGTGTTAATCAGTTGCTTGATACCAAGTGTGTTCATCAGTTGCTTGCTACCAAGTGTGTTCATCAGTTGCTTGCTACCAAGTGTGTTCATCAGTTGCTTGCTACCAAGCGCGTGCATCAGTTGCTTGCTACCAAGCGCGTGCATCAGTTGCTTGCTACCAAGTGTGTTCATCAGTTGCTTGCTACCAAGCGCGTGCATCAGTTGCTTGCTACCAAGTGTGTTCATCAGTTGCTTGCTACCAAGCGCGTGCATCAGTTGCTTGCTAC
>SDVV010040515.1:0-10526 GCA_016164225.1 Gammarus roeselii | reverse complement strand
TTATAAAATTTGTAACGCATTTTGGAATTAGCAGTGGTGTCATTATTTTTGGTCATTTACTTACAGATGTCTTTATATGTGTGAAGAATGGCATTTAACTACTTTTCATTGAAGAAACACAAAGTTATTTGTCAACAAAATAGGTGCAGAAATCACCCTTGATCATTTTTTCACCTGGGGTGATTAAACGCAGTTGTATATTGGTATATAGCTTTCTACAAAAGTTCAAATTTCTTTCCAAAATCCTCTTTATGCAACCAACTACAACATTTTGAGTATCACCACCAAATTTAGCCCCAATCCAATGGAAATTCTAGCTATTGGAAATGTTTGGAGAATGTTGATTTTTCCTAACCAATATTAACAGGACCTGAAAAACACACCTCCACCTGGGCAAATTTTCATAAATTCTGTGCGCATATCAAATTTCTAAAAGTAGCTGATACTTACTTACAAAGACCTGCTCATGCAAGTCCCATAGTCAAATGGTGACATTTCTGATGTTTTGGTCGAAAAAAGAATTGCCCCAATTGACGCTACTATTAATAAGGTATGCATCTTGTGACAAATAATGCTCATGGACAAGGATAGCATAAGGTAACAAACATGCAGTCACATTAGGCAATGTCATCAAAAGATGCTACTGAATAATATAATGGTTTCCAACTCTCAGAATCTTTCACCAAGAAGACTAGTCTATATGATGCAACTCATACTCACCAAGATGGGGCCTGATTAGACATGATGGTCCCTCTCAGATGGACAAGCACATATGGTGCAGGTTGAAGCTGAAACAGATTGCAGTAGAAAACAAGCAAACACTAAACAAAAGAAAACGCCAAACAAGCAATCAACTAGGTAATAACAACTGTGCCTGCCTAACACCACAATTACATAGAGAGGATAGAACAAAGTATGTATGAAGAAGAACATAGGTATTGGTGCTATTTCTGGTATTTGTAATAGAATAAGAGTTCTGCCTTTGCACTCTGATGTCATGGCCTTATAATAAAGCCCAACAGTTGAGTCTGAGAATGTAACCTTACCACACACAGCATGATCACACAATGATACCTTTCTGATGCTTTGCTGAGTCAAGTTACAGTCAACTCTGTTGCTAGGTTCTTGGAATCTTTAATTACCCTGGTTTCATTTAATGAGTAGCTATATATAGTCAATTATGGGAAGAAAAAAATCAATTTGCGTGCGGATTTTTGTCTTGGCTCTGTTACAATTGAAATAATTCAAATCTGATTGGACCATGATACGTGCCTTCTATTAGTATAAATCATGCGAAGGCAATTTTTCTATCTTGTATAGCTATTGAATATAGCTACTGTTTTGATTTTTGTGGTGTTCTGTTTATACCCCTAAATGGGGCAAGAGAAGTTTTTTCATGGGGCAAAAATTAATCCCCCCTAAAATAGAAACTATTAATCATATTGTAAAATGCAAGGTCTGGCATGTTTTTGAATGTCATGTCAGTCTGATCACAATATTTGATTAGAATTTTGATTTCCGTAGTCACAATTAATTTTTGAAAATTGTAAGGAAAATTATGCAGCAAATTTTAAGGAAAAGTTTTTCTCCCCTCAAAATTCATTGAGTATTATTTGCATAGAAAATTGCAAAGTATGGCATATTTCCATATCATAGCTACATGAACGTCCTGTCAAAATATGGGCTTGTAATATTGATTAATGAAGTCACAATGTGTTTTTAGAGGTATTGTTATTCCTGCCACATAATTATTGATTTACTGTAACATTTATTGAAGGAAAACTGAATGGGTTAGAGGGGTGAGGTTCACATCACATCTGTTAAGAAGCAATAAGAATTGCACATCCCTGTTTTTTAAATCCCCCGTAACTTTTTCCGTTCGGGATTTACATAAAATTGAATCCAAATTTGTAGAATTTGGAGCCCAATTTTCCCACTGTTCATTCAGTAGTCTATAGAAAAAACACTCCAGTATAAAAAGTTGTACAAATATTTAAAAACACTTGAACAAAAATTAAATGAGAATAAATTATCAATCTGACCATGCTAAGAAATCGTGAAAAATGCTAATACTTGCCCCAGCTTGTGGGGGATTTTTGGTTTTTGGAAAATTTTGTGTTGGTGTGAATGCAAGTCTCAGATCCTCATCATATTTGTGTGATGGCATCAAACAAAGGCTGGTGATGCAACAAAACGTTTGTCAAGATGACCTGGCTCTTGGTTTCCATAGTTTATTCTGTCTTTATATTGCTCATATTTCCTGTGGCACATATTTATCTCCTGAGGCACACATTCAGATTTTCCTTGTTAGAGATGGAGAGGATTTAATATTACAAAGGAGATGATGTCTGTGGTCAACAGTAACTCTATGCACTGATAAGTGGAAAACTTAGAATATTTTATTGTATAGCGTCGACCGGAGTGACTCCCCACGGTCGGCAACACAGTGTGACTTCCCGCACCCCCCTCTTGGGCACCAAGATGTTGGAAATGTCACTGTTTGACTCCGGGGCTTGAAAGAGCAGGTTTTTGTTAGTAAGTATTAGCTACTTATTGAAATTCGATACGCGCACAGAATTCATGAAAAATCATCAAAGTGAAGGTGTGTTTTCATGTCCCTGATAATTTTGGCTCGGAAAAATAGACGTTCTGCAAACTTTGATGCTGTGGCTAGAGTTCCAATTGTATTAGGGTCAAATTTGGTGGTGATACTTGGAATATGATGTAGTTCGTCGCTTGAGAAGGATTTTAGAAATAAATGTAAACTTTTGAAGATATATACAAATATACAACTGTGGGGAATCGCTCCAGGTGAAAAAAACAATTGGGGATGATTCCCCGCACTTATTTTGTTGATGTTAATACAGATCTTCGTTTTTCTTCAATGAAGAGTAGCTAAATGCAATTTTTTGCACTTATAATGACATTTGAAAGTAAATGATCCATAATAATGACACTACAGCTAATTTCAAATTGCGTCACTAATTTTATAATGACCCGATGTTTATAACACATGGTGACAAGTCTAGACCTAAGTGTCAACTTATGTTTTATGACCAGGAACGATATTTTCATCATATTTTCATAACAAGATAACAATACTTTACCTAGCATGACTTGTATTCATGTTAATGCAATAAGTTTGCTATAGAATTGACAAATTACATTTTTACTTGTTAGCTATATCGTATTATTAAAATGATCGTTTTTTTGTAATATTTGTTCATTTACTGATACTTTAGGGTCATGATTAGTTTAGGATGTAGAGAAATGACTTCCTGTAAAGTTAAATTGCAATTCTTGAAGAAAAAAATCATTTCCCGCGGTGAAATCGGGAAAAAAAATCCTTCGACAGTCTCGTATGGCGGCAGCAAAAGATGAGCATCATAAACACCTGTCATAGACCTAATATTTTACTTAACATTTTATTTTAAGCAACTGATTTAAACTAATATGGGCATGCTTTTTTTATTGGTACTCACAAACTTTTAATTTGCGTTTCAATTATTGATTAATGGGGGATGCGGGAAATTACCCCGTTCGGTGCGGGAAAACACCCCAGATTGAGGGCCATAGCTCGCCGCATGTTTGTTTGTGAATAACTTCTTATGGGTTGATGATAAAATGTTGAAACTTATAGTGCTTCATGAACATTTAAGTAGCTATACACACTGTAAATATAAAGTTTTTCGGCAGCAAACTTTTTGTGTTATTTCAAAGTATGTGGAGAATGCGGGGAGTCATCCCGGTCAATGCTATGTAGCTATATATTTCACAAAAACTGTTTCTGACAACTACATCATACCCATTTGTAATATAACAACCAATTTTAATTGAAATCATTATAAAATTTCTGCTTGAATATGTGTATTAGGTGGACTTTTTTATTTACAAAATCAAGGTGTACAGTAGCAACTCTGGCAAATTATCTGAAATTCTGCTCGTGTATGAGATTGCTTTCTGTAAGCACTTCCTCTGGATAAAGGCCAATTTCCATATCTTTCACAGCATTGGATTGAATTTCAGATAATTTTGAATTGATGGATTTAATATCTTGGTGGAGACACTGCAGTAACCTAAATAATCTATGTTGCTAGGTGAGTTGTGATTTTTTGCCTCAAGTAGCTATAACACAGGTGTTTCTTTATTTTTCAGAAATTATGTCTCGACTCTGCCCATATCTGGACACCATCAATCGTCATATGTTGGATTTCGATTTTGAGAAACTGTGCAGCGTTTCTCTTTCTCGAATCAATGTCTATGCTTGTCTTGTCTGTGGAAAGTACTTTCAAGGTGAGGTGTCCTATACAATAGCCATAGCTAGCTAAATTAGTTATTTCACAACAATTAGCAAGAAGGCTTTTTTTGTAAATTAGGTATAAGTAGCTACAAGTAATGATGATTTGACTGCAAAATAATCCAGTGCACAATAGAACATGCAAGGAAAATATTGGCCTTATCTCAGTGGATTTTATCAACAGTGGTCATAAGGTTTATTTAGCTGTTATACTTTTTGGACTACACTGCATAAACACTGCCTCAAGATAGGGCCAACCTGCATCAATATAGGGCGGCCCGGCACGTGCGTCAGCACTGGGCTATTCAGACCAGAAATATCCAATGCGGATCAGAGTTACTCCATGTAGTGATCTTCCAGAGGTATGAAAAATCTATCATCCAGGAAGTTGCATACAATTCAACAACCCACTCTGCCAAGTTTTGTACTGATGCACTACCTCTTTCTGCTGAGATGTTGAGCGGGTGGAAGAGAGGTTTATAGGCATAGCTGTGGAGCAGCACAGAACCTCTCACCACCGCTGCAATTCAGATACTGACGTGCATGCAGCAAGAGACTTTGAGAGTCAAGACTGTCAGTTTCCAAACAGGGATGAAGTTCAACACAACACCGCTGCTTGGCAGTGGGGTGCTGCCTTCAAGACTTACAGTTCCTGAGCAGCGGCATAGTTCAAAAATAAGTCACTGCTTGGCAGCGCGTGCCGCATAAAGTCGGCGTTGGCGGCATTCTGCGTTAAGTCGGCCTCATATACTTGGAAATATATCAAATAACATGCTGGGGTCATGAGGTGCAAGGGCAGTTGCCTAATATATTGACACTTTTGTCAGAAAAAATTAGTTGACAAATATTCATGAATAAAAAAATAGGTAAATAATGTTCTACACACCATTGAGTACATTATGTTACTAATTGACATAGGTATGTGAAGCCCAGGATACTATATCTTTGACTGTTTATCCTATGAGCATTTTTTTGATACTCTGTAAACATATGGCCAGGTGAGTCAACATAGGGCATTGCCGAAAGTGTTGATGCACCCCTACAAGGAAGAAAGTTTGAAGATCTTTTTGTGAACAAATAGACAAATTTTCTGATGGTTTAGGGTCAAATATCCAACATTCTAGACCTTATAACTGAGCATCACAAATTTTTTGAAAATTAAGTGTCAAAAAAGTGCATGAATATTGGGCCCCTTACCATATGCACAGCACAATTTTTCTGCAAGATTCCATAGTAGACTTGTTCATTTTGCAACTGGTGTGTCATTACTGGTACATTTATTCTAATTATGGTTGATTTAAAGAGTTTGTCTGTCTAAAATGACACCAGTAGCAAAAACATTATAAATTTGTCTACCTAGACTGTCTAGACATGTCATAAATTATTTTTCACATGTTTTTAAACATTTTTTTTATGAGCAAATATTGCATAGCTAATTATTTAATGTTTTAGGTATGAAGAGCTCAATAATATCTGGCAAGAAATATTGCCACCTTATCCAGGAAGTACCATCCTGCAAAATTGTCCACTTAAGTGCTGTTAAAACTTTAATTCTGTTGTTTGAAGTTCAGCACTGGCATAGTGATATCCAGATATTCAAAAATTAAACTCCTCACTACCTTCATAGGGGCAAAATATTATTGAACAACCCTTGAAGGGCTTTGTTCTTCCTAAATAGCTGATAGCAAGCTACCATTTGAATTGCATTTTTGTCTTCTTGCCAGTGGCAAACTTCATGTCGGTTCTGATGCAAATCGTCAATGCAATGTGACAATCATAAACGCATCCTCAATATAGGTGGTCAAGATTAGCTGTATAAGAATGCATTGAGCATGTAAAATTCCAATTCATATATAAATTGAATTAGGAATAAAAAAAAGTGCATTGATCAGGCTCATTATGTAGTTAACCTTCCATAGGCTTTGTGTCTGTTCCAGATACTGCACAGATTCACTTCACTGCTCAAACAGGGGTGTCACTTGCTTCAAACTCTGCTCATCATCATTTTCCATCTTACCCTTCCACCCTTTTCCTGCTGTTTATACTTCATATCTTTTGCCTCTTGTATTTAGTTTAAATTTTCTTAACTCATCTACTATCTCCTCTTCTTGGACAAGCATGTTCCTAATAGTTGTTTTTTCACTAGTAAAATATGATACTTTAGGGTGGATAATAACAGCCAAATTGAGATCTTTTTTTCATGAATTCTTATTTTACAGCTTCACTCATTTTTCTTATCTTCAGCCTGTGTTCTCATGCAGGCTTGTGTGCATAGCTAACGCATGGGATCCTAGTTCCTGTCTTTTCTTCATTTTAATTAATCAATTAATCTCTGCACTAGAAGCTAAACCTGATCACTCCCATCTGGTTAATGGAAACACTTAGTTTTATTTTGGTCAGCAGAACTAAAAGTGTATTTTATAACATTTGAAAGGGTTTGGGACCATGATTCTATGGAAATGTATTTTTGTATGTCTGTCCCTGTTTTAATGCTCTCACAAAAACAACCAGGATTTTTCAAGTTGAAAAGTAGCTAATCATGACTAACAATAGCTACATCATTTGAATGCTCCCATATAGTAGCATCAACTGGATGCTACTCTATTTTTACATTGTGTTCAACTACTTGTGACCATGAAGCACCATAAGCTTCAACATTTCGTCATCAACCTAAAAAAAAAATTAACCAAAGACTGTGAGGAAGGACATATCTTCTTAACAAAGTGACTTCCTGTGCTTGAGCTACAAATTAATATAGTTTTGAAAATGCAATAGATTTCTTTTGCTATTTCCAATGAATCTTAGCTATGCAAGCAAGGGATATATGCTGGCTACATTTTCTATCCTATACACAAGATGAATTATTAGTTAGGGAATTCATCAATCAATGAATGATGAATGAAATCCTGATAAGAATTAAGGCCATTTACAAGTTGAATAGCTATATTTTTGTTATTTACAAGCATTACTAGGCTAAGTGACATGATTGTTCCTAAATGGTTGACAATCTGTGTATATTTGATTGATTCTAAAGACAAATAGATTGGTTCAGTAACTCCTATGTAGTAGCCAGCTACTTTTCAATTACCAATTTTAAGGTTATAACTTACTACAGTTACAGCTGGCTTGCTGTAGCTGCTACAAGCAACTGGAGACTGGGCTAATTGTTCAGCCTAGTCAATGCATTTTATTGTATGTGACTTAGATGCAGGTTTTGAACAGTTCAAGTCAATTAAATTTTTTATCGCTGGCAACTCCATGAAGTGTTAATTTTGATTAGCTAAGTAGTGTTGAAAGTTTTCTACTTTATTAGCTAGTTATAGCTTTCATTCCCTAAAAAATATTGACATTATTTAATTTTGACAAAGTGATATAAGTTTGGATTGAGGAAAACAAAATCAGATTTTTTGTTGCAGGTCGAGGCAACAATACACACGCCTACACACACAGCGTTTCCGATGACCACCATGTGTTCCTCAACCTACAAACTCTGCGTTTCTACTGCCTTCCTGACAACTATGAGATCATTGGTGAGGAGTCATCATCTTCTTGCATACCTAGATGTGGATCCAAATCTATGCCAGCTTATGATGAAATATTTGTAGGTTCAGAGCCTGATACTTATTAATCCAATGCTGTTGGTACATGGCATCAAATAAAGGGACTTCAAATATATTAAAATGATCAGCTGCATTGGTTTCATTACTGTTAGTGAAATAGTATTCCATAGCCCAACTTGTATACTTTGTTTATTTTAGTAGCTACTTTCCTCTCACAGATATAGCTAGCAGCATAATTCTATCCCCCTCTGCAGAAAATAAACTCCAAAATGAGATGAAATTCTTAGCTTGTCATATTTCTGTTTCATTATTAGATTGCAGCCCACTATTGAAGACCACTTGAAAAAACTGTTGATTAATTATCCCAGGTCTCCAAACTGGAATGAATGTTTTTCTGATCATCAAACATAGTGAAGATCAGCTGTGCCTTTTTCAGAGGGTGAAGATTAATTAGCACCTCCATTTGCTCAAAAAACAAATTAGCTACCACATCAGGCTGGAAACTATTGTTGAATAACACTTTATTCATATAATCAGACAGTTGTAAATCAACCTTGTGGTAGTTGCAAACTTCTATTAAAAAGTTGATCAATTCTTCTAGGGTAAAGGGTTCAATGTTGAGGCACCTGGCCCTATGTTGACGCAACACCTATAAAAAAAACTCCGCAGAGGAAACCGTCAGGAGTAGATTAAATCTGATTGCAGTTAAAATAAGTTTATATATCATATATCTATGCCACCTATTATCAAAAAGATAGAAAGAAAACAAATAGAAGAAATTTTGTTTGTCAACATAGGGCCCCCCTAAAGGGGCAGTCCAGTGTTGACTCACTTCTTCAAATCATTGCAAATAGATCCTTCCCAACACAGGCATAACATAGGATAATGGATCTTATTAACAGTGGCCATTAGGTTCATTTAGCTGTTATACCTTCTGGGCAACACTGCGTCAGTATATTACCAATCTGCGTCAACATAACCAGCAGAGTGTGCCAACACTGGGCCATTCAGACTGGAAATGTCCAATGCGGGTCAGAGTTACTCCAAATAGTAATCCTTGCAGAGTTATAGAAAATCTATTGACCACGGAGTTGCAAATACCTCACAGCTTTCACTGCGGAGTTTTGTATAGACACAATACCAATTTCTGCGGAGATGTTGAGCAAGGGAGGGGAAAGAGAGGTGTATTGTTGTAGCTGTGGAGCTGTGTTTTCAAGGTGAAATGTTTGAGGAGCTTAGCTGGAGTTAATCTGAGAGACAGGATCACCAACAACGTGGTTCGAATCAGAACGGGGATGGTGAAGGAGTTGAAGGACAGATTGGATTTGCGTGTGCTGATATGGTTCGGATACATGCTGAGGATGGATGAAGATAGATTGGTTAAAACAGTGATGAAGGTGGAGGCGAGTGGTCGCAGGCCTAGAAGTAGACCAAAGTTTGGGTGGATGGATGGTGTGAAGCAGGCGTTGGGAAGGAGAGACTTGAATGTGAAAGTGGCGAGAGAGCGTGCAATGAATAGGCATGAATAGAGAATGGTTGTGATTAGTTGATTTTTGATGCTGCTCTAATGTGCTTTCCCACCCTTGGCATCACGTTGACGGGATGGTCGTGGGTGGGGGACGCCTAGCTATCATGATGTGTTGGAGGTAAACCAGTGAAAGCTGTCGAGCCCTGCTGCTTACAATGGAGACTCTAATCGCACTCGTGACCCAGATTGTGTGTTGCTGTGTTACCGGCTGGACCCTTTAGTACTAAAGGGCTAAGCTGTGTGAGTGGGATTGTATAAGGGTATGAGGTGTGCCTTGCCATTGGCTGCCCTCCTTTCTGGGGGATTTGGCCTAGTGTCTGTATCTGTATCTTATGCATTTTCTGGAGAGACTCCAGCAGCCTGCAGGGTCTTCTAAGACTTGCATTTGACCTTGGTGTATGACTTTCTCTGTGAAATAATCTTGATGCCATCTGGTTTGTATCATGGACTAATGACTTAATCTAGAAATCATCAATTAACTTCACTTCACAAGGTCATCATAAACCATGGTCATGACAAATATAATTCATCAGACCCATGGTCTGGAGGAATATGTTCTGCAAAGACCAAAACATTCAACATGAAAATGATTCAACTTTTGGAATGCATCCTTGCATTTGGTCAAGAATGCATGCAATAGAACACTAGTTGAATTCAGGCTCCCCTCCAAGTCTCCTTGATGAAATAGTGGCCATCTTAAGTCTATTGAAATCATAAAAAAAAGGTAGCTAAGTATTGTAGGAGTTAAACCAGAACACAATCTCTATATAAGTATGAACTAATCGGCTATTGTAGAATTGGCACAACTTATTCATTCCCAGCAATGCACAATTGAACAATTTTAATGAATTCGTGGGGGGTGAAAAAGTTATTTCAAACGCTGGATCATTTTCATTATGTTAAGTCTGCCGAATGATTTTTTTATAATATTTCCTTTAATAGCTAAATCCAATCAAGTAGCTACCTATGAAATCTATCCTCTATTGAGACCTATATTAACATGGAGTTAATAATTTTGAGACACAAATTTACAAGTGTACAGTTGCATTCCCATTATTCAACTTTCAACTACACTCTCTCTGGATTTGACCTTTGAAAGTCAAAAGTGCTGCTTTCTCTTGAAATATGTATGTATGTAATT
>SDVV010040514.1:0-10527 GCA_016164225.1 Gammarus roeselii | reverse complement strand
GCATGGCTTTCCACAGAGTCTGTTTCTGGAGAGAATTGTGTCGCTTAGAAGTTTTGTGTCTACTCTGATTGCAAAGCATTCGTCGCCGCTGGTGGCGATGCTCACGACTGGGCGGCCAGTGAAAGAGCCTAGCTCTTTCCGCAGAGTGTATGGGCAAATATCCGGTCTGTCGTTGGCGTCGAACTTGATCCTTAGGTGTTCTGGAAAGGTAGGACTATTATTGAACAAGTTATGTTCATTGAATGGCGTGTATTGCCTCCTTCTTGCAGTTCTTGGAGCTCGGTTGGGATTTTGGTGAGGTGAAGAGTTGTCGGAGATGTCGGAGTTGTCGTCAGATGTAGAGGTGGAGGTACTTGCATAAGTTACGGGTTCTTTAGTTGGTTTGTTTTTGATTAGTTCGTGGATATGGAGGAAGATGGTCTTGACATGACCCTCTAGTCTCGTTAGACGATCGTCAATTGTGCTTGGTTCTGCGGCGAAGACTTCTGCTTTCTGTTCAGAGAGGCCGGTTGCTTGGCTCAGCAGATTTACTATTTCCTGGAGGTTCTTGGTCAACTCATCGATGCGGCAGTCCCTTCGGTCGTTGTCCGCCGAGGTGGTGCTGGTCATCTTGACGAGGCTGATGTTCTTGGCAGATGGAATCTTGGTATTTGATGTTCTGGGGGGGATGCTGGTCCCTCCCAAATGGAGTTTCTTCAGACTCCCCATCGGCCCCCTGGTTTGCGCCAGGGGCCTAGGGGGCTCTTGCTGACCTATTAGCTGGCTATAGCGATTTGACTTTTAACGTTACAAGACCTCAAATGTTTAGACAAAGCAAACGTGCGGTTTAAGGTCCCAGCACAAACTAGGGACCAATCTGTGCTATAGCGGGGGTTCTCAGTTATTATGTGGCACGGGAGCGTTAAGACACAAATTCCCTCAGCAGGTTTAGTATTTCCTGGACGTTCTTGGTCAATTCGTCGATGCGGCCGTCTCTCCGGTCGTCGTCCTCCGAGGTGGTGCTGGTCATCTTGGCGAGGCTGATGTTCTTGGTAGATAGAGTCTTGGTCTCCGGTGTTCTGGAGGGGATGCTGGTCCTCTCGAATGGAGTTTCTTCCGACTCCCCATCGGCCCCCTGGTTCGCGCCAGGGGCCAGGGAGTTAACTTTAGAGGCCTCTTGACCGGCTCTACCGAGTTTATTTTAATTTAGATTAATATAGATAATGCAAGCAAACGTGCGGTTTAAGGTCCCAGCACAAACTAGGGACCAGCCTGTGCTATATAGGGGGTTCTCAGTAAGTATATGGTACGGGAACAATTTCAATTTCCGTGACTTAAACTAAGATAACTCTAGAAAAATACACTTGGACGCCTGATTGCAAAAAGCCTAAATGCAAGGGGCCCGTTTAGTAGAAGGAATTATGCCCAAGAATTTTGAATGAAGTTAAGATTCGAAAAATTACAAATTCTTCACATTAGCTTTAGTAGATTAACGTTGGAGTCCCCGTGACGACGACTCACTGCGTGTGGTCCCTTCAAGTCTCACGAGGTAAACGTTCGAGTGTTGCTTTGCAACCAGGGGTTTTACTAATACCCGGGATTTCTCTCTCATTCGATTCACCAGCTGTTAATATCTAGAACAGTGTGATAAGAGGACCTTCACGGCTGTCTCTAATTTGCTAGTTGGCGGTTTGACTGAGTAGGGAACTTCTTTGTCACTCTGCGCTGAAGCTGAAGTGGTCAGTTCTCGGCCTGGGAAGGTTGGTATGTTCATCCGTAGGTAGATGTAGCGAGCATCAATCTGTTGCAAAATAGGGATGACAGAATAGTTTTCTCGTCCACTGGCAGGGTTTCAAACCAGTATACTTTAGGGATAAGTCAGCCTGTTGGAAGCTCACCTTGGACTGGTCTTAGAGAGCTCGTCGCACTCCGAACAAAGCCATGAAAGATAGGACACCGTTTTCCAGTACCGTTCACACAACATCCTTTCTGACGGAGGCAGAACTTATTCTTCCCATGCGAAAATCGCAAAATAAACTAGCTCAGACGTTTAGCCAGATTTCGCAATCTGCAAACTACACGGCTGCTTTCCAACGGGAGAAGAACTTGCGAGAAAGCGAACATCTTGATTTTACTTCTAGAAACGAAGAGGCCTACAACAAGCCTTTCTCCCTTCATGAACAACAGAGCGCTCTAGACCATACCCGTGAAATTTCACCTGGGCCAGACCGGGTACACATCAACATGATCAAAAATTTCCCAGATGGCGCCCGTGAGCATTTATTATAAGTGTTGAACACTCTGTAATCAAACCATTCTTTTCCCGATCAATCGCGGGAATATACAATAATCCCAATACAAGAGCCCGGGAAATTCCACGGTGACTCACATAATTACCGTCCCATCGCTCCTACCAGCGTTCTCAGCAAGACAATGGAACGAATGATAAATACGCGTCTTGTCAACTACCTTGATATGCATGCAGGCCTGAACAGCATCCAGTGTGGCAGCCGCAAGCGCCACTCTACGACGGACCACCTTGTAAGACCGGAATCAATCATTAGACAGGAATTTGTCCAAGGAGAACACGTGGTTTCAATTTTTTCGTCGTGAAAAAAGCATACGAAACTACCTGGAAATATGGCATCATGAAGGATCTCCACCGCAAAGGGCTGAGAGGCCACTTGCCACGTTATATCCACCAATTCCTGCAAAATCGCACCTTCATGGTTAAGGTCGGCGACACCTTATCACAATCCTATCCGCAAGAAATGGCCGTCCCCCAAGGAATCGTCCTCAGTGTCACTTTTCATACTCAAAATCGACCAGATAGCAGACATTCGCCCGCGCGACGGAAGATTGCTTCCATCACTATACGTGGACGACTTACAAATAAGCTACAGGTACCCTAGCCTCTTAACAATTCAACAGGAACTCCAGAAATGTCTAAGCCTAGTCGGGAACTGGGCCTCCTTAAACGCATTCAGAGTCTCCCCCTCCATAACGAAATGCATGCACTTTACTTTCGTGCCCGGCTTCCATCTAAAACCAGCCCTAACACTGAACAACACTCCGCTAGTATACGAGGAATCAACATAATTCCTCGGTTTTGTGTTGGACCCTAAACTCACATGGCGAACTTACATTGCAGCCCTGAAGACTCGCTGCAAAAAAGCAACTGGATTTATCCTCTCTGTAACATCCTTGAAATTAGGAGCCGATATGGACACTGGCGTGACGTTATTCAGAACATTGATACGCTCGCGCATTGACTATGGAGCCATTGTTTACGGTTCAGGAGCCTAAACCACCCTAAAACCTCTATCCATCATAGTAAATAACGCCATGCGTATCACAACCGATGCGTTCCGTTCCCCACCCATCGAATCCCCGAACGTGCTTGCTAACGAGCTCCCTCTTCCACTTGGGAGAGACTAACTCTCACTACAGTACTATTTCAATAAAAAAGGAGCTACATCAATAGCCTAGCACTCAGTGACGTCACCAACATTCTTGATAAACGCTTCTTTGCGGCTAAGAAGAACACATGGCCACCCTTTTCTCTACGAGTGGATAACTCACTGACCTCGCTCAACATCAGACGCAAAGCAATCAAGCACTCATTCTCCTATCGAATTCTTCAAATCAACACACCAACGTGGATGATCAGCCCACCATTGGTCAACCTAGATTTGCAGACGTACCCCAAAGCAACAACCCTAACCAACACGTACGGCCTAGAATTCTCACGACTACTCGATGAACAGTACTCAAAGCCAGCTATATATACACAGACTGCTCGAAAACATCGGATAGAGTGGGAGCCGCCGCCATAGGCGAAGAGACCTCGCGTTCGGTCACCCTACCCAAAGAGGCCTCCGTATTCCCTGCAGAGGTACACGCACTCGAATTGGTCATCTCCATTACAAAAAGCGGCCGTCACCCCTAAAGTGTTATATTTTCAGACAGTCTGAGTATTCTCACCCAGCTGAAAACTCTGCACTTTGATCACCTTGCCTTTAGAAGAATGCAACACGACCTATTCACGACGTCCGAGGCGGACCAGGCGGTCGAGTTCTGCTGGATCCCTGAACACGTGGGAATAAGAGGAAACGAACGAGCAGATTCCCTCGCTAAATGGGTTTCAACCCAGCAAGAACAATTCATCTCCATACATTACAGAGACTGGTTCCCAGTCATCGACTCACGTATATCATCACGTTGGAAAGACTCTTGGCAACAAAGTGGACAAAAGATGCTTGCAGTTAAACCATCTGTGGGAGAGTGGGACACCAGGTTTTCTAATGGGAGAGACCAAGTGTTCATTAATAGTCTATGTACGGGACACACGTGGATAACTCACAACCACCTAATGGACGTAGACATGGGACCGGACGCACCACCATGCCCCTGTGGACACCAAGTGGCAATCAGCGTAAAACACTTACTTGTAGATAGTGATTCACTCGGAGTAGCCCGACGAGCCTGCTTGAGCCCCCCGTGCAACCTGCAACGCCTGCTCACAGAAACAGAACAGCAAAAAAATTATCGCTTTCGGAAAGCACATGGGCAAATATGAAACAGTATAAAGTAACGAAGTCTGAATCATCTCTGATCCCGAACTTGCTGTCCTCCCTGCGTATTAATTGAGAATTTAAACTTTAACTTAGTGCACGAAGCGGTGCAGAATCGACGGATTGTCGTGCCCTGAGGAGAAGCACTCGGTGACTGCACGTTGGAGCTCCGGTGGAGAACGGAGGGGGCTGCTACCACTCATCTACGCTAAACCTACTGTGTCTGCAATGAACCTGCTCTGTATATATGTTGAATTTACTTGTATCTGCGCTAGGCCTACTCTGTACCTGCGTTAGACTTACTCTGTATATAAGTTAAATTTACTTTGTATCTATGTCAAATTCACTTGGTATCTATATCAAATTTACTTTGTATCTATATCAAATTTACTTTGTATCTATGTCAAATTTACTTTGTATGCGAGTTAAACCTACTCTCTACTTGCGTTAAACCGTCTGTGTCTACGTTGAACCTACTCTAAATCTACGTTGAACCTACTCTAAATCTACGCTTTACCTATTTTGCCCCCCTTCAATTGCCCTGCGGGAGAGTCTGCATTAACTTCGCGGTGGGACTCCGGTGGAAAACGGAAGCTACTACTACTACTACTTCTATCATCAACCACACCTACGTGGGTGATCAGCCCACCGCTGGTCAACCTAGATTTGCAAACGTACCCCAAAGCAACAACTCCAACCAACACATACCGCCAAGATTTTTCGAGACTACTTGATGAACGATACTCTAATCACCGCTATATATACACTGGCGGCTCCCAAACATCGGACGGAGTGGGAGCTGCAGACGTGTGCGGCGGGACCACAAGTTTGGCAACCCTACCCCAAGAGGCCTCTGTATTTTCTGCAGAACGGCACGCACTAGAATTGGCCATCTCTAGAGCAAAAAGTGACCGCCGAGAATTCTCGCGATTACTTTATGAACAGAACTCTGAGCACCGCCATATATACACAGATAGGTCCAAAACATCGGACGGATTGGGAGCTGCCGCCGTAGGCGAAGGGACTTCGCGTTCGGCCACCCTACCCCAGGCGGCCTCTGTTTTTTCAGCAGAGCTGCACGCACTTGAATTGGCCATCTCCATTACAAAAAGTTGATGGACTCTCCAAATATGTAATATTTTCAGACAGTCCGAGTGTTCTCACCCAGCTGAAAACTCTGCACTTTGATCACCCTGCCCTAGAAAAATGCAACACGACCTATTCACTATGTCAGAGACGGGCCAAGCGGTCGAATTCTGCTGGATCCCTAGACACGTGGGAATAATAGGAAACGAGCGCGCAGATTCCCTCGCTAAGCGGGTGTCTACTCAGATCGAACAACTCATCTCCATACATTACCGAGACTGGTTCCCAGTCATCAACTTACGTATAGCATCACAATGGGGCGAATCATTGCAACAGAGTGGATAAAAATGCTTGCAGTTGAACCATCCGTGGGAGAGTGGGACGCCAGGTTTTCTAATAGGGGAGACCAACTGCTCATTAACCATTTATGCACAGGACACACATGGATAACCCACAATCACGTAATGGACGTAGACATGGACCGGACGCAGCACCATGCCCCTGTTGCCACCAAGTTGCAATCAAGGTGAAACACTTATGGATTGTGATGCACTCGCAGCAGTCCAACGAGCCTTCTCGAGCTCCCCGTGCAACCTACAACGTCTGCTCACAGAAACAGAACACCGAAAAAAAACTATCACTTCCGGAAAACATACCGGACTATACGAAGTCGCGTGAAACTAACGAGGTTTGAATCATCTGTTCCTGAACTCGCTGTCCTCCCTGCGTATTAATTGTGAACTTTAAGTAAACTTCGTGCTCGAAACTGTGCAGAATCAATGGATCATCGTACCCTACGTGGGAGCACTCAGTGACTACACGTTGGAGCTCCGGTGGAAAACAGAAGATTTAATTTTGGCCTCATTTCCACCAGAGCCTCAACGTGAGTCATAATACGCTCCCCCGTAGGGCTCAGTGATCATGGATTCCAGTAGGCTCGCATACCTCTGTGTGCAAGAAAAACAGCGTTGTCAAAGTTTAGCTATTTCAATATTTTAGTCGTGTCAGACGCACGCTGGTGCGCTCAAGAATAACGTTTAGACGGAACGGATCTCCGCTTTCAATCATTTAGAACTTCATGAGTAATATGTATGCGCGCTAGTGCGTACAGGCAGCTTTGTCCAGATTGGTACAAGGTTCACGGCTACACGGACAGAGTCTGCTCCGACGGCAACGCATCACAGTACATTTTACTTATTTGAGCAAGATAGACGAAATGAAACTTGAGAGGGATGGATGATTATTCATTTTATAGATCATTAACATTTTATTTTAGTATTTTAAGATTTCTTTTCTCATGAGCTCTATAATTTATTTCTGCCCTTTTTTTATGATCATAAATTTTACTTTGTTTATAATCTATCGAGGTGGATTGAGACTAGGCGACCCAGGAAATGGGGGGTACTCGTGAGACCCACGGGACTCTGAGGACCCGGGGTTTCGGGAGCCGGGGGGACTTGGAAGACCAGGAGGATATGAGAGTATCCACTTGGACTCTTCTGGGACCATTTGGGACACCCTTGAGACCCTGTGGGACCCTCTTGAGAAACTGTTGGACCCTCTTCAGGCACCTTTAAATCCTGAAACCTCTGCTATACCCTCACTACGCCGTAAAACCCATACACAGAGGAATGTATATATGTGGAGTGCTTGAGTAAAGAAATTAGTCATTACAGTCCACAACATTGCTGACGCAGAGGGGGAGAGCTGCGTCGAGGCTGGTCGAGGTGCGTCGAAATCAGTCAAAACATGTTGAGAAGAATCGAGTTGGTCGCGACGAGTCGAAACTGGCCGAAATGAGTTGAGACAAGCCGAGATGAGCTGAGAAGTAGTAGTAGTAATTGCTTCCATGTTCCTCAGAGAGGAGTTGAGACGAAGAGACTCGATGAACCCGGGGAGCTCTGGGGACCCGAGGAACTTGGGTAACCCTCCAGGGCTCATCAGGCTCTTTCGGGACCCAGGGGAACTCTGCCCCTCCCTCCCCACTCTATCCCCTTAAACAATAAGTGCGATGATAGAAATTGAGCAGATTTTAGCCCATGATGAACCTGCTCCTTCTTTCCTCTTCACGTTCCACAATTCTGTCCTATAAAATAATGCTAGTATACTTCTGCGAGAGCTCCTGTTTGTGATTTTGTGAATAAGAGTTTTTTTCAGTCTGCACTCGCTCGCTCGTGTGTGGACCATATGTCATGTCTGTAGCTGACCTTTGTCGCGGTTCTATAAACCTTGTGATGCGTTGCGGTTGGAGTTGATCTGATTCGTAAGGCCGTGGACCTAATACCAATTGCGACGGTACTACCTATGCGCACTTGCGTGCTTACATATTACTTGTTGAGGTTCCGAGGGTGTGGAGGTGGGTATTAATTTTGTCTGAGTCTTTATCTTCCTGATTAGATAAATTAATGCAACCGAACTAGGCCGTGTAGTTGTACACATTGTATTGCGCTGCTGTCGGAGCCGACTTTGTCCTTGTAGTCGTAAACCTTCTACCAGACTCGACAATGCTGCCTGTACGAACTAGCGTGCGTACTTATTACTCTTTAAGTTCTAAATGATTGGAGGCGTGAGGAAAACAGAAGAAATTACTACTACTACTAATATTACTACTGAAAATCAACACCGCTTAAGAGGAGAGCTTGCTCAACTTGATGCGGCGGTGAAGACTTGGAGGAATACCATATATTTTTACCCTTTATTTATGTTATTCTTATGTGGTACGGTGACAGCATTACCCACCACACTCCATGATATACGAAAATCGAACCCGCACCAGTCGGAGAGATCCTGCTAAACTCTGTGATACGACGTAAATTCGACGGTTATCGTCCATTTCTGAGGAAACTAGTATTTACCTAAGGAGAGACCTTGCCACACGATGGTATTTTTCTTTTCACTTTGCTTTCCTCCTTGCGTGAGAAAGAGATAAAAACGGGTGCAGGTGAAGTCTGCGGCGACTCAGCGGCGCTTGCAGAGAAACCGCAACGGCGGCTCATCCACACACTTCATGAAATGCAAAAATCAAACCGCACCAGGAGGAGAGCTCGCTCAACTCTATGGTACGACGTAGATTCGACGGATATCATCCATTGTTGAGGCAATGAGGGACCTTCCCGACATAACTGTATTTTTCTTCTCACTTTTTAATCCTCCCCGTCGGGAGAGAAAATAAAGAGAAATTGGGATAACATCCCGCTGTTGAATCAGCGAGTACCTTCCTATGGAGGGACACTGTCGACAGGATGCTACTCTTTTTCTTTTCTCCTCTGCGTGTCAGGAAGGAAAAAGAAAAAAAATGAGATTACATTTAAGCGGAACAATTTTTTTTTGTATTATAGAACAGCAGGGCCGGTTACATTTGTTGGAGATGTCCTTCTGTCATCTCACTTGAAATTCATAAAGCCATTCAGGCACCTCAGTTGAAATATACACTAGATTAATTAAAAATGTCCTTCTGGCATCTTAATTTGAAATATCCATGCACAAAATGCACCTGTGGAGAATATATCCCACATGCCTAGCACGGAGAAGTTAGTGTATATATGTATACATGCATGTACCTATGTATGTATATATGTGTATTTGTATGTTTATGTGTGTATATATTTCGTGAACCATCTTGTTTTCAGCGTGGGTGAGTGTTTCTTGGGTTGAGATGGGGAAAAGTGTGCAGTGTCTACCGCCCTCCCTCCTCGCCCTTTCCCAACTGCCTGGAAGTTTCCACTACTCGCCGTTTGTCAGATGAATTTCCCCTGTCGTTTATAGAGCAATTCTTATAAAAAGCAAAGTAGCCCCTGTTGTGGGCGTAAGTCATCCTAAGGTATACATATAACATTGAAATAGGTCATTTCTATGGTATGGTAATGTGATATTTTTGGTAATATCAAAGTTGTTAAATTGAAGTAAACCTTATTGTGTGCGATGTCCGTGCGTATGTTGTTACCAACCGGCGAGCTTGATTTATTCATTATTTGCTTTCATGTTCCACCGGAGTCCCAACGCAAAGTTAATGCAGACTCCCCCGTAGGGCGGTCGAAGAGTTGTGAATTAGGTGACGCGTAGATTAAGAGTTTAAGAGCAGTTTAAACGCAGTCACAGCAGGTTTAAACGTAGTTGGAGTTCGTCTAAAAAAGTATCTGAGTAACAAAGTAACACAATAAATTTGTCATAGGCACCAAGCACATTTGATACGGCTACAAAGAAAGTTTAACGTGAAAATAAATTTAACAATATTAAAGGAGCAACTAGCGCAGGTACAGAGTAGGCCTAGTTATACTAAGCCTATAACAAATGAATTTACACAGGTTTTAAAAGAGTAATTCTAACGCGGGTAAAGAGTAGGCCTAGTACATACTAATCTTACTAAATAACGGATATTTAGAGAGTTGTATCTAAAGAAAAAAAAATATGAAGAGCAGGTTGCTTGCAGTCACAGTTGGTCTTGTGTAGAGGAGTGGTAGCAGCTCTCTCCGTTCCCGCCGGAGCTCCAACGTGTAGTCACGGAGGGCTTCTTCTCTATCACGGCGGTCCGGTGATTCTGCTCAACTTTGAGCACGAAGTCAAAGTAAAATTTTTCAATTAGTGCGCAGGGAAGACAGAGAGTTTGGGATCGGAGATGATTCAAACCTTGCTACCTTTACACTACCTCGTAGAGGCCTGTGTGTATTCCAAAAGCGATCAGTTTTTTTCGGTGTTCCGTTTCTGTGAGCAGGCGTTGTAGGTTGCACGGGGGGCTCAAGAAGGCTCGTCGGGCTGCTGCGAGTGCATCGCAATCTACTAGCAAGTGCTTCACGCTTACTGCCATTTGGTGGCAACAAGGGCATGGTGGTGCGTTCGGTCCCATGTCTACGTCCATTAAGTGGTTGTGAGTTATCCACGTGTGTCCCGT
>SDVV010040513.1:0-10527 GCA_016164225.1 Gammarus roeselii | reverse complement strand
ATGTTTTCACTCTGCTTGTTACAAGTCCAATAATATCGACTAGTTTCAAGTAATGTTAGGTGATGGCTCGTTAATAGACTGTAGTGTTCAAAACGTAAATGTAAGCTTCCGCATATGTCAGTGATTGTTATGGATGTTAGAGAGTTAGCATATTTTATGTACAGTTTTACAGTTAGAATAAGATTTTTTTGTAGTGTTGGATGTGTTGCTACTACCATTTTCGTGTATTATAACGAATATTGAATAAATTCACTCTAACATGATAACAACAGATCTGTGATGTAAGGTCCGCAGTCAACAAGATCTAGGATATAAACCATGTCTAAGGTACATAATCAGCAAAATGTATATCAATGTACGACAACATAGATCAAATATCAATGAATGCAAAAAGGGGTTACCATACACTGTCAAATACATTAATACCTATGCAACCTAACCTAACAGTCATCCTAACCAATAGTTATGTATTTTTATCCAAGTTTGATGCCTATGTATGATATTGATATTTATGAAACTCTCCACTTGGACTGTATATTTAACATATCATAAGCAGTTTGAAAACATTTCTCCAATTTGATCCATCAAATGTCCTTTTGCAGATGTTTAGATTCCAGATTTTTTATCGATATCTCTGTTACATGTTTGGATGAGACTCAGCTGGTAGGATCCAAGAGAACTAATGCACTTCAATTTGTTACACTATTTTAAATGGGAAAAGTTTCACGCGATATTAGGTTCAAAGATCTAGTCATCCTATTCAACCTAACCAATAATTATATATTTACATTCAAGTTTGGTGATTATGTATCTCCTCCACACGGCTCTATTTTACGTAGTTTTTTTTAATGTCACACACCAAGTATACACATATACTTGTACATGCATATACAGGGACGTTAGCGTCACAGTGTCGGCACGTGTGTCGACACAATACATGTATACAGGGTCGTTAGCCTCACTGTGTCGGCACATGTGTCAACACCATGTAGGCATTTACACACATTTTGTGCAAAAAGGGTTACCATACACTGCCAGATGCAATAATACCTAGGCAACCTAACCTAACCTAACCAACTGAACCATGAATTATGTGTCAACGTTCGCGATTTTTCCTGCATACGTATGATACTTACTAATTGATTTATGATATATTCATATCAAATCCCTTCATATGGCTCTATATTTTGATCTCTCATTTGCAGTTCTGATATACACTCTCTATTTTGATCTAGCAAATTTCATCATTTTCATATGCAAATTACATCGTTTGTTTTAATTGTTACACATTTTTTATCTGATTCTTGATTTTTACATGTTATTCACACCCATAAAAACCTAACCTAACCTTATATACGGTATTCAGTCATTGTTATATACATATGGCGCCCCCTAAACGACTCGAAATATCACTTTGACATTTATGTTATTTATTTCGTTGTCACTCTCAACCCATATTAGTTAGCACAGAGGATTCATTTTCAAACCTGGATGGTTTGAATGTTACAGGTAATTTATATTATTTGTGATTTGAAATAGTTCTACATTACTTTAATATGTTATTCACCCCATCAAAGCCTAACCTAACCTTATATACGGTATTCAATCATTGATATATGCTATGAAGCACTCCAGACGACTCTAGATATCACTTTAACATACATATCATTTATTTCGTTGTCACTCTCGACCCGTATTAGGTAGCAGAGAGGTCCCATTTTCAAACTTGGATGGATTGAATGGTACAAGTAACTCAAATTTGTATCCAGTTTTACACAAACGGACACATGGTCTCACACTGTTTTTTCTTATTTTACTGCAATATCTCCACTTGGGCTCTACAACCTTTGACTACTTGCATCTCTGATTTACCTTTTCTTTCCTATAATTTTCATATCCTTGACGATGACTTCGTTTCAAGATCTGACCGGACGCTGATTTATATCCTACCAATCTGTAACACATCTAGATCATTTACCCCGAGATAGGTTTGTGGCATCATTTCACGCCTTGAAACATATTCTTCTACTGATTGCGACAATTCGATGTTACCTCCGACTGACACAATGTTTGCAATTCATTACTTGACCTTTGAGTGTAGGATAATATAAATCATTGAGGATTTACATAGTTTTACTAGTATTTATTGGCATTATTTACAAACCTTGCTGGCAACATCAATGACATCTACCTTGTTGTTTGATTTGAAACAGCATGGTTCGTACATCCAACCATACCCATCATCCCTTTATTTCAGTTTCCTCTCAAAAATTTTCATATACTTTATCATATCTTAGATACGAATTCCGTAGGGTGTCCCGTTCCCGTGAGTCCACAAATGTATTGCTTCTTCTTCTTGAACCTTAATTATTCTAAACTTCTCCAATTCAAAGTCATTCCAAGCTTCATCATTGAGAATTGTTTTGCATACGATCCAGATTAATTTTGTTCTTAGGTATAATTTGTTGTCCACTACCTCAGCTTTATTACAGTCATGATGATGATTTTCCAATTGGATCATATCAGTTTCGAGATTTGCTTCCTTATTTCCCCTAACTTTGTTACATACGACTGTAACGCGTCGACATTAGTTACCCAAATCCGACTTCCTTTTTCCTGCATCCATATATGCATGAGATCTCCCACTCTTTTGATTCTTGTTTTACCCATTCTGAGATAATTGATATTTTCAACACTAGTCAATATTTGTTCGATCCGACATATGTCATCTTCGGAGATTTCTTCTTCCAACACTTGTAAACAAATTTTTGGGATATGAATATCCATTTGTGTTAATTCTATGACGAAACGTGTGTCTCCGTTTGATCTCGACGTAACTCCATTCTTGGTATGCAGCTAGCCATTATAAGTTGATTACATTTTGTTTTTCGCAAAATATTAGTCCTAACATCGCTCGCCTTGGTCATCAACTGTAAATGTGTTCTATCGATCCGAAATAGTGTGCTACATGCAAGATGCAAACCTAAAATATCCTAAAAATTCATATGACTGTATGAGATAACTAATCAAAATTTCAAAAAACACTATAAATTTAACATACATCAACCGAACATTACTAAGTATACATAACACAATACAATAAGTTTCAATAAATCCATATCGTTCAGGTACTCTCGCTATTTGAACACCGCGTCAATGGAACACCGATATATCTGGCTAAAACCTGGATAATGCGTTATGGGGTAGATAGATTCTCGTATCGAAGCTGCTGTATCAACCCAAACTACAAACATTAACTCGTCAACTACCTATAGATATTAGATACATATGAAATAAACGACTGGAAAAAATACATAGAACATTGTCTAAATTCGATATCAAGCATCCAACCAGCTTCCGAATGAGTCAATTATACCCCTTAGTTAGATAAGAATACAAACATATATGTCCAGATAATATATAGAATTGTAATCCAGACATAAATATATAACGATACATCCATTCAAACATAACAATCATGCCACTGAAAAACTGATGAGACAAATAACAGTAAAGAGCAATCTCAACTAATTCGCCAAAGCGCATCCAATTTTTTGCCACCCATCCAAAAAAAACATATATATATAACGAGCAACAGTTAGGGACCAATTATACCCCAATACAACCATCTAGAGTAGAAAAACATGTATAGATACAATGAATATCATAAATACTATAAAATAGTCAATGTTCAAAACATAACATCCGGCCAATCTAGGTCACAAGCCTGGCATCCAGCCCACTGTTCCCTCTTCCACACAATCCCAATCCGAAAGAAAGTTTAAAACTACATGGGGGCCTTCCCAATACAAACAAGCCGCATTTATGTCTCTCTCTACGGCGACATCACCGACTGGCAGATATT
The DNA here is from genome assembly GCA_016164225.1 of Gammarus roeselii. Classification (NCBI taxonomy): domain Eukaryota; kingdom Metazoa; phylum Arthropoda; class Malacostraca; order Amphipoda; family Gammaridae; genus Gammarus; species Gammarus roeselii. The sequence continues at coordinate 6,662 of SDVV010040513.1, read as the reverse complement.
GAGCGAGGTACGTCGGCAAACTGAAGATGACGGACACACGGTAGAAAAGTTGAAACGGCTTGGAAAATGTTCCGATTTTAAAATTAGTTCTAGCTACCTGCAAATTATGCGGCTGAAATTGACGGATGTCTGGCCAGCAGGCGTACGAGTACGAAACTTCTACGAGAACCAGAAGGATGGCAAGTCCTCGAATACTAGCTAGTCAATGTGTATTTCCTTTCATGCACTTGAAAATGCCAACTCTCTTCGATAATCTTTGCTTGGTCACTCATAACTGTAATGGATTTAATGGTGCAGGAAGTGTTGTGGATAATTTATGTGCAAATAATTACGTATGTGCGTTACAAAAGACATGACTGTTCAAACATGATCTCCCTATTAGTCTATCAAGAGACGGCTGCTATGATTTTTTTTTCATGTCGTCAAGAAATCGCGAATTTTTCGGCTTATACCCCTTTTTTATGACATCCCTGTTCACTAATATTCCGTTAGATGAAACTATTAAAATCATTTGCCAGACTCTGTTCCATTCACAAGACCATATCCTTGGTCTATCTAGAGCCAAGTTCAGCGAGCTCCTCAACCTAACATGTAAAGAGTCCTTCATCTTCGGGGACTCATCGTTCCAGGAGTGTGACGGAGTTGGGATAGGTTCCGCATTGGGCCCCACTCAAGCGAACGCTTTCCTTTGCCATTATGAAACCATCTGGCTCGACCAATGCCCAGCAGAATTTAAACCAGTTTTTTATAAAAGAAACGTTGACGTTACATTCGTAATCTTTACCGAACAATCTCATACTGTGAAACTTTTAGACTACCTTAATAGACAACACGCTAACATCACATTCACTATCGAGACTGCACAGAACCACTCTATCCCGTTCCATGATGTTAATGTCTCAAGGGACCAGAATAACAGAATGCAAACAAGCATCTTCAGAAAACCCAGTTTCTCTGGCCTTGGCACAAGTTCTTTTCTCCTACACTTCACTCAAATACAGGATCAACAATAAGCAATACATTTGTGGACTCATGGGAACGGAACAGGCGTCGGTATTCGCATCAAAGCTATGATAAAATATATGAAAGATTTTGAGAGGAAACTAAAATATAGAGATAATGGGTATGGTTGGATGTACAAACCATGCTGTTTCAAATCAAAAAACGAGATAGATGTCATTGATGATGCTTTTAAGCTCTGTAAACAATGCCAATATATACTAACAAACCAAGTGAATCCTCAATAAAATGATTTTATTATCATATACTCAAAAGTTGAGCAAAAAAATTACAGACATCGTGTCAGTCGGAGGCAACATCGAATTGTCGAAATCAGTAGAAGAATATGTTTCAAGACGTGAAATTATGCCATAAGCCTTTCTCGAGGTAAATGACCTAGATGTTTTACAAATTGGTAGGATATGAATCAGAGTCCGATCAGATCTTGAAACGAAGTCATCGTCAGAAAATATGCAAATAATAGGAAATAATCGGCAAATCAAAGATGCAAGTCGTCAAAGGTTGTAGAGCCAAGTGGAGAAATTGAAGTATAATAAGAAAAACATGGTGTGAGACCACGTGTCCGTTTGTATGAAACTGGATACAAATTTGAATTACTTGAAGCATTCAATTCATTCAAGTTTGGAAATGGGGATCTCTCTGATAACTAATTTGGGTCGAGAGTGACTACGAAATAAATAACGTGTGGTATTTAGAGTCGTTTGGAGGGGCTTATATGTATATATCAATGACCGAATACCATACATAAAGTTTGGTTAGGTTATGATTGCTGTGAATATCATGTGAGATCAAGAATCCTATGAAAAAAGGTATATCAATCAAAACAAACGCTGTAGTTTGCATATGAAAATGGATGAAAATTGCTAGATCAAAATTGGAATGTATATCAAAACTGCTAATGATAGATCAAGAGTAGAGCCAAGTGTGGAGAATGGATATGAATAGATATTCATAAAATCAATGAAAAAAAATCGTGTGTATGCACGAAAAATCAATCGATAGTACATAATTCTTGGATAGAAAAGGTTAGGTTAGGTTAAGATGATTAGTTCTTTTTATTTAACATGACGTGAAGGTGGTCCACATTAAATATCTTGCAACAAAAACAAGGGACTTTGTTCTCATGGAAAAATCATAGATCAGAGGAAAAATGCTACAGATGTTAACCGAACCTGTATATGCTTACAAATGTGTGTATGTGTCTACATTGTGCCGGTATTGACCACTGTATAAGTCGTCATTATACCGTGACCGGCCCTGCATATGCGTATAAAGCGTGTGTGTGTGTATCTGGTGTGTTACATTAAAAAAACTTCGTTAAATAGAACCGTATAAAGGGGATTTGATATGTACATCACACAAAATGATGGTTAAATATCGTACATAACCATCAAACTTGAATGAAAATATATAATTATTGGTTAAGTTGATTAGGATGACTAGATCTTTGAACCTAATATCGCTTATAACTAATCCGCATTAAAAAAAACTTTCAATAAATGAAGTGAATTTGTTCTCTTGAATCGTACCTGCTGAGTTTCATCCAAACATGTAATGGAGATATCGATAAAATTCTGGACTCTAATCATCTGCAAAAAGATATTTGGTGGATCAAATTGGGGAAATGTATTCAAACTGCTGATAATATGTTAAATATACAACCCTAGTGGAGAGGTTCATACATATCAATATCATACTTGAGCATAAAGCTTGAATAAAAATACGTGACTCTTAGTTAGAATGGGTTAGACTGCCTAGGTATTAATGTACTTGGCAGTGTATGGTAACCCTTTTTTGCATTCATTGATACTTGATCTATGTTGTCGTACATTGATATATATTTCGCTAGTTATGTACCTTAAACATGGTTTATATCCTAGAGTTGTTGACTGCGGAACTTACATCTCAGATCTGTAGTAAATATGTTAGAGTGGATTTCGATATTCGTTATAATAGACGAAAATGTGAGGAGTCACACATCCAACACTACAAAAAATCTTATTCCAACAGTTAAACTGTACATAAACTTTGCTAACGCTTTAACACCCACAACAATCACTGACATATGCAGGAAGCTTACATAAACGTTTTGTACTCTACAGTCTACTAATAAGCGAAAACCTAACATTACTTGAAACTAGTCAATATTACTGGACTTGTAACAAGCAAAGGGAAAAAAAATAGTTGTATATGGTAAAGATTGGTAAAATTTCAGAGTCAAGTGGATAGATTTGATATGAATAAAGCTTAAATCAATGAAGAAATACCTAAGAAAAGTATGAAAACGGGGGAATAAATAATCTTTGGTTAGATTAGGTTAGGATGAGTTAGGTTTACGGGCATTATCACAAGCCTTTAGCAAAAAAATGCTACAGTGGATATTGTGAAACGCTCAAAAAAGACAAATTTTCTGATATGGAATGCAATTTCATAACAAAGCCTGAATTAATCAATAAAAACTTCTAAGTGTATAAACTGCAAACGTCATACAAACATTCATATAAGTAGGAGATGCGTGAATAACTATCCAATAAAGACATTCGAGCGGACAACATAATTGAGATGTACATTCAATTATTGAAGAAATTGAACACTAACACTCTACACAAAACCGATAGATTAGCTCTCCAAGACGACATGGAACCGGAGTCGAGTAGTAAAACATATCAATATTTTGGATCAATACATCCAATTAAGCGTATTTTATACCAAACAATACATGAAAATTAGGCGAATTTATGCCTGATTTAGATATATTCTTCTGATAACCAATCAAAATATATAACAACAACTATGAAACAGCTAAATAAGATTTTCTACTCTACTCTATCCGACAATGATTGACTATTATAAACGGTGTTTCCTACCACACCCAGATGATAAATTTTACTCCAATATCCCACGTGATCTGGTTCATGACTAAGATCATATACTAATACATAAGACATAGTAAAAATATCTGACATTTACCTCTGAGTTAATGGGAATAATGTTATTTATACTCCGATACCTGTTCAAATCTATAACAAATTCCTAGACCAAACTTATGCTATGCCACTAGCAGGACAAAAGTCAAGCCCACTGTGTCATAACAACGAACTCTACAATGATTTACTAGGTCACTTCTCAGCTATCTACCACTGATATATAACAAATTTAGAGGTAACACCCAGTCACGGTACAATACCTCGGACGTGCCATGCATCTGTTTAGTCCATCATCTCTGAACAACTTCAAGCTACGTCACATCCTGGACATAATCAAAAATCTATACACAGGTATAGTGGTCAAGAATGGGACTGACATGACTCTCAAAGAGTGTGGCCATAAAAAGCTGGGATCTGTTCACTGACGGTCTAAGTAAACCACTACAACGATGAGCAGCTTGTCGGATACCCTCTCTAACAAACCCATGGAGCTCAAGATCGACGTCCACAGGAACTTACAAATTCACGTTGAACATGAATGAACTCAAATGACCACCAAAGAGTGTAAGCCACCTCTACATCATGACCCATTCATCCAGTAAATCGTCTTCTAAAACGCTACACCATACACTTGCTAGGGTTCAGTGACGAAAAATTCCACAAAGATGCAGTACGGACTTACAACTCTTAAACAGACATTCCTATGATTATCAACCACTATAAAGACAGCCAAACAAAATTTTCTACTCTGCTCTAATTCACATTGAAAATGTTATACATTATGGTATCCATTATCGTAAATCGGTCTACTTACACAAATAGGCAAAAACACAACAAGCTTTTACCTAGAGAAATTTCTAACTCCTCCCAAATATTGAAGAGTGGTCGTACAATAAATATACAATACCCTAACAGCAAGTCTGAGTTTGTAACAAATCGAATATTCTATATCTATAATAACCACGTCAAACATTGTACCAGGATGTAAGAAGATATATAAAACACTAAAAATATACAACTGGTTACTAAATTATACCTGAAATAATGTTGTACATTGCAGATACGAACGTAATATTCCTATTATTGTAAAAAAAACAATACTTTGCATCGAAGATGGAAACTGTACAGAGAACATACAAAACTGAAAGACCCAAGCTAAAACTCTAGAGTAATAACAAAGCAAGAAGGTCAATTCTCTACCATACGAAAAACATACATTAAAACCGTGACGAACGAGAAAATAAAACATGAAACCAACCAAACAAATGACTTGAATAAGATATCAGGACATGCGAGCAACATACGCTGAAACCTATAGTAAATGGTGTGGAATATTTCTCTATACGAACACGCTACAGTATATACAAAATCTGATGAAATTAGCCTCAACTCAGTCCAAAACAGGCTTGAATTAACATTTCTTTACCTAAGGTAACCGGGGCTAAATCGTAACAGAATGTTATATATACATATAAAATACCAAATGATGCAATAACCGACCAATTATGCCTGAAATAGTGTGCTACATGGAAGATGCAAACCTAAAATATCCTAAAAAATTCCTATAACTGTATGAGATAACTATTAAAAAAAAAAACTACAAATTCAACATGAATCAACCGATCATTACTAAGTATACAAAACACAATATAATAACTTACAATGAATTCATGGTTCTAAATACATGCTGCTGCGGTTTTCCAGAGAGCTATACTTTTTCAGGAAAGAACGTTATCACGAAACTGCAACAGTGACGTTCACTAATGACGTATTGCAAACAAACAGAAGGTATAAACAAACAATGTATTTCATGAGCAGAAACATCGCAACGCTAGCGTGAAACCTGAAATAAACGACCGAGTAGTTCTATCAGTAGCTTATATAGGAGCAAAATGTAATTCGCGGCAGTTATATCGGCGGGCGTATGGATGGGCGACCTTGGGGAGACCATGTGGCCGGAGTCAGGCGGTCGGCGCGAACGGAAGCGGAAGGTGGGCGGCGAGATGGTAGGGGATGGGGTGGACGGGTGGACAGCTCTCGGATTATTCGTAAGTTATAGGTTATATATTTTAATAGGTTATATAAATAGATAGTTTACATATATATTTACAGATAGGTTACTTATTGGTATTTGCATTTCAATGCTAGGCATGCTGTATTGCAATTCATTGCATAACATGTTGCATATATGCAATTTCAATGCTAGTCCTATGAGTGTTTAAGGGTAATGATAACATACATTTGTAATTTTTTTTTGATTGATAATAGATCTAACAGTTACAGAATAATTTACCTGCAGTATTGAAGGGTAAAAACCCACACATATCCTTCTAACACGAATGTTGATTTGATGAATTTTTAATGAATTTTTCAACCTTGGTGTCATTTCTACATCGTTCGCTGTTGATCAATTTCCACGTGGCATAGATTCAAATAATTTTAATGTCATTTTCTGCGATTGTATTATTTATATCTGCGATATACGCAATGGTTTCCTTTTCGTTTGATATATATGCTGTGATATTATGACCGAATGTCACATCACACGTGATTTTTTTATACATGTATTAGCCTCTTTGTAGATCGGTTAAAATTTAAAATAATCAGCAACGATAAAATCACAGGTATGATATATATCCATTGACGATGTTTAGAAACACTTGACATCTACATGCCTGCTGATGCTTTGATTTTTTATTTAGAGCTCAGTTATAT
>SDVV010040512.1:0-10527 GCA_016164225.1 Gammarus roeselii | reverse complement strand
ATATACACATATAAATGTATACATACATGCAAAATAATGACATTTATTTACCATTCGCATTCAGTCGGCCTCGCAAACCAATCATATCAAAGGCATTTTTTTTACAAAACATGTTTTATTTCATGTTATTATATCCAGATTTCTGAGTCCCGTTCCATTTCAAATTATATTTGGTCCGTAACTAATCATATTATTGCCGCATCCCCGCGTCCCATAACTTGTATCGTCGTAGTGTATCTTAACGTGGTTTTACCGCAGTGTATCTTAACGGGGGTTTACCGCAGCGTATCTTAACGTAATATTGCTGCGTCTAAATGAAACAGAGCATAGTATAGCCGCAGTTCAGCGTATCTTTATGCAGCATTACAGCACTGGCCTCCGGCTCTAGACGGGCGTCGCCCACCTGCATAAGTTCGACACGTAGCACCAGACAGAACACACCCTCTGACAGAATAGTTACTGGAGCAATGGCAGGCAGACGCTTCAGCAGGTAGAACCTACGGCGTATCCTGAAGCAAACCTTGCATAGATGCCTAGACCATACAGGGTTCTCTGTCTGAATAAATGTGCCCAGCCCAGTCAGGAGTGATCCGATTATATATAAGAAGGAGTACCCACATACCCCTCCTGTTTACAATAGATGAGAGAGACGGGGTATTTTCGCGTTTTTTTGGTTCCGAAATCCCTGCATGGAGATTGCATGTTTTTTGTATGCAAATACCTATGGCAATTTACACTAGTTAAGAACGTACTATCTTCATGCAGGGAAGTCGGAAACCAAACTAGAATGACCTAACAAATAACGAGTAGATTACTGGCAGACAAACACGCTCGTGGTCATAAATGAATTGAGATCGACATGAAGCAAGTCGCAGGTGACGGATGAGCTTATTAATGTATTCATTGACCAAGTGATGAAAGACACAGTTGGAAAGATAGCATGAATCTCATGAATACATCAGGTTTTGGTCGCGGTAAGACGATGAATCGTTAAGGATGGGGATGCGTGGGTGAAATGTGGAGGGATGGTTGATGATCTCATTTGCGTGGGCACGGAATGGGAACTTGACATGAAGCACTTTGGTCCATGTCAAATGACACTTTGGTCAGTTGAGAATCCAAAGACGAGTCGGACGCATCTGTATTCAAGATCACGCCTGGTCGCCTAAGCAGGGCGCGGTCTTTGGTGTGCATGGACACTGCAGGCTCCTACGCTGATGAGGATGAATGCACACACCGCACACAGGCTGCACAAGTATGCGTATCTCAACACCACCCACCCTCCCAAGAGCCCAAACTGCAACCCAAACACGAGCAAACAGCTCCTGCGGCGGTCTCGTGACGTCAGTTTTGTCTTAGCGCCATTTCCTCATATTTTCTTCAATATCGATGCTGAAGAAAAATAAATGAAGTCAAACCTGAAATGGCGAATAAATAACTTTTAATTTATGTATACTTTTTGTGAGTTCATTATTTTGGTACGTAAGAGAGTTAGAAGAGGGGAGGATAATTTGGGCAGATGTGCTTTAATTTTGTCGCAAGGTTAGTAACGTTAAGAAAATATACGCAAAATCGTGAATGAATATCATGTGTATTTATTCTCAGATCATAATTCTGATAAGGAAAAGAAATTGTTTCCTTGTACAGCAACCACCCTCTTTTTCTGATCGATATAAAGAACTGACAAAAAATGCACCAAATAAATGCCATTTGTGCGCTATTGTTTTTTCCAGTTCCAATGTTATTATGGTAGAGTCAAAATTTATGAAAATATAAGCTTATGGCACTCGATCCGTTGTTGTTTAATCACACGAGGAATCAACTGACGTCACGAGATCGACACGGATTTCGTTTGCTCCTGATCGGTTTGAAGTTCACGCTACCGCATCTGGCATGCACTAATGCGGGTGCATTCACTGGCTCGAGTACATGCACTAGTGTTTGTACTAACGCTGGTGTAGTATTTGGAGCACACTGAATCAATAAGTGCTTAACTGTGTGATTCATCGCAAAGTCAATTGGTTAAAAAACATCTTAAATTTGTGTTTGCTGCCTTTCTCACTGTCCAACACACCTCGGCCCACAAGGGACGTTAACGTTTTTCGCAGTCATTCTTTCTCACTGTCTAACACACCTCGGCTCACAAGGGGCGTTAACGTTATTCCCAGTCATTCTTTAGCACTGTCCAACACACCTCAGCCCACAAGAGAAGTTAACGTTATTCCCTGTCATTCTTTCTCACTGTCCAACACGCCTCGGCCCACAAGAGACGTTAACGTTATTCCCAGTCATTCTTTCGCACTGTCCAATACACCTCGGCCCACATGAGTAGTATAAAGTGAATCCAAAACGACATTCTAGAGTCATTTTGGTGGGCGAAGGGTAAGGCGCGATGCTGCAACCTTGACTCAAGCGGGCATTCAGGGGTTCACGCAGAAACGGGGGGCGGGGGCGTAGGGTAGGACGGGGGTCAGTGAGAGAGAAGCTGAAACAGGTTAACAGGTTACATATTTACATAAGGGTATTAGCAATTTCAATGCTTGGGAGGGGGGTGCATTTATGCATTTTTCAATGCTGTGTCTTCTGAATGTTTTTGGGGGGCTTTGACAAACATACATTTACAAGAATTTTATTGATAATAACTTAGGTGTAGTATTATATATTAAAAAGCCCCACTTTTCGGACACCTTCATGATGAACTTTCAACTACGATATCAGTTTCTACTTTGCTCGCTGTTGATCAATTTTCACGTAGCATAGATTCAATGAGTTTATTGTTATTTTTATCCGATTGTATTAATCAGTGCCCTTGCGCTAAGCTTTACTTACTCCTGTACCCCCTTCACTCGTTTTTCTTTGTGAGCTAACCGATGAAGGAAAATACAAACAATATTTACAGGATGACTGAATCATTCCTAGAGAAGAACCACTTGAGAGTACAATTGACTCATTCGATGCTTGATTGCTGGATTAGTAGCGGGGGGGAGGGGATATTTTGTCGTATTTTCGTTCATTTATCACTATATATTCTATTATAGGATTAGTGTGGTGGGCGTGTTTCATAACTCAATTTGCAGCCTTAGCGTGCGATCGACCCTGTATGGTACAAGCCTGATATTAAATTTTTTAAGCAATGTTCTGTGTTTTCCATTTGTTTATTTCATACGTACATATTATCTATAGGAATAATATGGATTATTAGTCAGGTAGTTTGCGGGTTAATTGGATGCGCTCCTGGAAAAATTATGTGAGTTTGCTCTTGCCTGTTCTTTGTCTTATAAATTTGTTTCCCTGGCACGTTTGCTACGTTGTGAGTGTATGTATCGTTATAAATTTATGTATGGTTTATTGTTTCTATATATTTTTTCTGCGGACATGTCTGTTGGTATTCTTATCTAGTTGTGGTACATTTGACTCATTCGGAGGTTATTTGGTGGATTTGTAGCCGTTGGGGGGGCTGGGATATTTCTGTCTGTTATGTTCATTTATCACTATATATACTGTTATTAGGATTAGTGTGGTAGGTATGTCTTATATCTCAATTTGCAGCCTTAGTGTGCGATATTGAATTCTAGGCAATGTTTTGCATCTTCCACATTATTTCAGGCATAATTGGTAGGTTATTGCAACATTTTGGTATTTAATATACATATAACATTCTGTTACGATTTAGACGTGGTTACTTTGGTTAAAGAGATGTTAATTTAGCCCTGTTTTGGACTGAGTTGAGGCTAATTTCATCAGATTTTGTATGTACTATACCGTATTTACTATAGGTTTCAGTCATATCCCACGTATGTCTTGGTATCTCATACACATTAGTTGTTGTCTGGTTACATGCTAGCTCACTCTCGTTCATCTTGGTTTTAATGTATGTTTTGGGTATGCTAGAGAAACAATTTTCTTGCTTTGTTATAACTCGTGAGGTTTAGTACAGGTCTGTGAGTTTTTGTTCGTTCTTTGTTGAATTTCCATATTCAATGCAATCTGTTAGTTATTTATACAATATCGGTATATATTACGTTTGTATCCACAATATAGAACATTATTTCAGGTCTAATTAGTTATGTATTGTTTATTTTTAGTGTTTTATATATCTTCTTTCATCCTGACACAATATTTGACGTGATTGTTATTTATATAGAACAGACGATTTGTTACAAACTTGGTCATGCAGTTAGGGTATTGCATGTTTATTGTACGACTATTCTCCAATATTTAGGAGGAGTTAGAGAGTCCCCTTGGCAAAAGCTCGTTCTGTTTATGCTTGTTTGTGTAAATAGACCGATTTATTAGGATGGGTACCATAATGTATAACACTTTTTATATGAATTATAGCAGAGTTTAGCATCTTATTTAGTTATTTTATATATGTTGTTGTTATAGGTTATTTTTTCCACGATAATCATAAGAAGGTATGTTTATGAGGTGTAAGTCCGTACTGCATCTTTGTGGAATTTTCGTAATTGAACCCTAGCAAGTGTATTGTGTAACGTTTAGTAGACGATTTCCTGGATGGAGGGTTCCTAGTGTAGAGGTGGCTTACACTCTTTGGTTGTCATTTGGAGTTCATCCATGTTCAAAATTAATTAGGAATGACTTTGTCGATGTCGATCTTAAGTTACATAAGTTTGTTAGTGAGGATTCGCAACAAGCTGCTCATCGTTGTCGTGGTGTACTTAAATTGTTAGTGAACAGAAGCCTACCTTTTTATGGCCACACACTCTTTGAGTCTCATGTCAGGCCCATTCTTGACAACTGTACCTGTGTCTAGATTTTTGGTTATATCCAGGATGTGACTTTGTTCGATTTTGTTCACACACACGATGGGTTAACAGATGCGAGGACAGGGTGTTACCACTAAATTTGTTATATATTAGTGGTAGATTGCTGAGAAGTGACCTAGTAAAGCATTGTAGATTTCATTTACATGACACAGTGGGCTTGGATTTTATGTTCTTCTAGAGCCCTAGCATCAGTTAGGTCTATGAATTTATTACAGATTTGAATGGTATCGTAGTAAAAATAACATTACTCCCATGAACTCGGTGTTAAATGTCAGATCTTTTTAGTATGGCTGTTATGTTAGTATATGATCTTTGTCATGAACCAGATCACGTGGGATACTGGACTAGGTTATGTCATCTGGGTGTGGTAGGATTCACCGTATATAATAGTTAATCATTATTACTAAGGGTAGAGTAGAGAATCTTATGTAGCTATTTTATAGTTTTTGTTTTACATTTTTCGTCTAATTTTACGGAATGTTGGGTATAAAATACGCTTGATTGGATGTAATGCTTCAAAAATTTGGTGTGTTTCCCTTCTCGACATTGGATTTGGGTCCGGTTCCATGTTGCCTTGGAGAACTAATCTACCGGATTTGTGTTGAGTGTTAGTGTTGAAATTCTTCAATAATTGAATGTACATCTCAATTATGTTATCTAATCGAAGGTCTTTACTTGATGCTTATTCCCGCAAGTCTTACTTATAAAAATGTTTGTATTTCGTTTGCAGTTTAGACACTTAGAAGTTTTTGATTAACTCAGGCTTTTGTTATGAGACTGCGTTCCCATTCAGAATATTTGACTTTTTCGACCATTCACCAGATCCACTTTAGCATTTTTCACTATAGGTCTGTAATGATGGCCTTAATCCTTACTCATCCTAACCTAAAATAACCAAGATTTGTATATTTTTCCCCGTTTCATACTTATCTTAGGTACTTCTTCATTGACATAAGCTTTATTCTTATCAAATCTATCCACTTGACTCGCTTGTTTCACCAATCTTTAGCAGATTGTGGGCCTACATTTAAATAAAAAAAAATCACTTTGCTTGTTACAAGTCCAGTAATATCGACCAGGTTCGAGTAATGTTAGGTCATCGCTGGTTGTGATTGTAATAAAGCTGAGGTAGTGGACAACAAATTATACCTAAGAACAAAAGAAAAACCGGATCGTATGCAAATTTCTCAATGATGAAGCTCAGAATGACTTTGAATTGGAGAAGATTCGAATAATTAAGGTTCAAGAAGAAGAAGTAATACATTTGTTGACACACGGGAACGTAATAGCCTTCGGTATCCGCATCAAAGATATGATGAAGTATAATATGGATTTTGAGAGTATACTGAAATATTGTGATGATAAGTACGGTTGGATGACGAACAATGCTGTTTAAATATCAAAAACCAGGTAGTTGATATTGATGATGCCAGCAAGATCTATAAATAATACCAATAAATACTAATAAAAACTATGTATGTTCTCAATGAAATGTTTATATTATCCTATACTCGGTGGTTAAGTAATGAATTGCGAACATCGTGACAGTTGGAGGTAACATCGAATCTTCGAAATCATTAGAAAAAATATGTTTCAAGGCTTGAAATGATGCCAGAAAGCCAATCTTGAGGTAAATGATCTAGATGTGTTACAGATTGGTATGATATAAATCAGAGTCCGATCAGATCTTGAAACGAAGTCACCGTTAAGGATATGAAAATTATAGGTAAGGGAAAATGAAAATTCAGAGTTGCAAGTTGTCAAAGGCTGTAGAGTTAGGTGGAGATATTGAAGTAAATTAAGAAAAACATGGTGTGAGACTATGTGTCTGTTTGTATGAAACTGAATACAAATTTGAAATACTTGTAGCATTCAATCCATCCAAGTTTGAAAGTGGGGGACTCTCTGGTAACATGTATGACTCGAGAGTGACAACGAAATAAATAACATGTATGTTAGAGTGATATTTAAAGTTGTCTGGAGGGGTTCATATGTATATATCAATGACTGAATACCGTACGTAAGGTCAGGTTAGGTTATGATGGGTGTGAATAACTTGTTAAAGTGACGTAAAAATGTGTCAAAAGCAAAAATAATATGAATTACCCGTAACATTCAAACCATCTAAGTTGGAAAATGGGTCCTCTCTGCTAACTTATATGGGATGAGAGTGGCAACAAAAAAAAATAGCATATATGTTGAAGTGATATTTAGAGTCGTTTGGGCAGCTTCATATGTATATAGCAATGACTGAACACCATGCATGAAATTAGGCTAGGTTAGGTTTTGATGAGTGTGAATAGGATAGATCAAAATGTAGAGTCAAGTGGAGGGGATGAAAATTAATATATCATGAATCGATAAAAAAGTATCAAATTTATGCACGAAAACTCGATCGATACTATATAATTCCTGGTTAAAAAAGGATAGGATAGGTTAGGATGTTAATTTATTTTCACCTATCATGACGTGAAGGTGGTCCACATTAAAAAAATTGTAACAATAACAAGGGATTTTGTTCTAATGGAAAAAAACATATGTAAGAGGTAAAGTGCCTCAGATGCTAACCGATCCTGTATATGCAATCAAAATGTGTGTGTGTGTGTGTCTACATTGTATCAGTAACTATCCCCGTCTACGACGTCATTATACCGTGCCCGATCCTGAATATGCGTACAAAGCGTGTATGTGTGTACCTGGTGTGTGACATTAGAATAAAACTACGTAAAATAGAGCCGCGTGGAAGGGATTTGATATGTACATCGTACAAAATAATGACTAAATATCAAACATATCCATCAAACTTGAATGAAAATATACAATTATTGGTTAAGTTTGTACGAATGACTAGTTCTTTGAACCTAACATCGCTTATAACGTATCCACATTAAAAAATGTGACAAATTGTAGTGCATTAGTTCTCTTGGATCCTACCTGCTGAGACTCATCCGAACATGTAACAGAGATATCGATAAAATTCTAGAATCTATTTATCTGCAGAAGGATTTTTGCTGCTTTTGATATGATAAATATACAGTCACAAGTGGAGTTTCATATATATCAATATCATACATAACCATCAAACTTGATAAAAATACATAACTATTAGATAGAATATGTTAAGTTGCTTAGGTAATAATGTATTTGTCATTATATGGTAACCCTTTTTGCATTCATTGATATTTGATCTATGTTGTCGTACATTGATATATATTTAGCTATATATGTACCTTAGATATGGTTTATAACCTAGATCTTGTTGACTGCGGACCTTACATCACAGATCCGTATGAAAAATTGTTAGAGTAGATTTATTCAATATTTGATATAATAGGCGAAAATGGTAGGAGCAACACGTCCAACACTACAAAAAATCTTATTCATACAGTTAAACCATATATAAATCTTGCTAACGCTTTCACACTTGTAACACTCACTGACGTATGGGGTAAGCTTACATAAACGTTTTGAACTCTACAGTGTACTAACCAGCGATGACCTAACATTACTCGAAACTGGTCAATATTACTGGACTTGTAACAAGCAAAGTGAAAAAAATATGTATAAATATAGGCACACAATCTGCTAAAGGGTGGTAAAACAAGTGAGTCAAGTGGATAGATTTGATAAGAATAAAGCTTTTGTCAATGGAGAAGTACCTAAGATACGTATGAAACGGGGAAAAATTTACAATCCTTGGTTATTTTAGGTTAGGATGAGTTAGGATTAAGGCCATCATTACAGACCTATAGTGTAAAATGTTAAAGTGGATCTGGTGAATCGTCGAAAAAGTCAAATATTCTGAATGGGAACGCAGTCTCATAACAAAAACCTGAATTAATCCAAAACTTCTAAGTGTCTAAACTGCAAACGAAATACAAACATTTTTATAAGTAAGACATGCGGGAATAAGCATCAAGTAAAGACCTTCGACTGGATAACATAATTGAGATTTACATTCAATTATTGAAGAATTTCAACACTAACTCTCAACACAAATCCGTAGATTAATTCTCCAAGGCAACATGGAACCGGACCCAAATCCAATGTCGAGAGGGGAAACATATCAAATTTTTGAAGCATTACATCCAATCAAGCGTATTTTATACCCAACATTCCGTAAAATTAGACAAAAAATGTAGAACAAGAACTATAAAATAGCTAAATAAGATTCTCTACTCTACCCCAAGCAATAATGATTAACTATTATATACGGTGAATAGTACCACACCCAGATGACAAAACCTAGTCCAGTATCCCACGTGATCTGGTTCATGACAAAGATCATATTCTGACATAACAGCCATACTAAAAAGATCTGACATTTAACACCGAGTTCATGGGAATAATGTTATTTATACTACGATACCATTCAAATCTATAATAAATTCCTAGACCTAACTGATGCTATGGCTCTAGCAGAACAAAAAATCCAAGACCACTGTGTCATGTAAATGAACTCTACAATACTTTACTAGGTCACTTCTCAGCAATCTACCACTAATATATAACAAATTTAGAGGTAACACCCTGTCACGTACAATACTTCAGACGTACCTCGCATCTGTTAACCCATCGTGCTTGAACAAAATCGAACAAAGTCACATCCTGGATATAACCAAGAATCTAGACACAAGTACAGTTGTCAAGAATGAGCCTAACATGAGACTCAAAGAGTGTGTGGCCATGAAAAGGTAGGCTTCTGTTCACTAACAATTTAAGTACACCACGACAACGATGAGCAGCTTGTTGCGTATTCTCTCTAACAAACTCATGGAACTTAAGATCGACATCGACAAAGTCATAGATAATTCATGTTGAACATGAATGAACTCCAAAATGACAACCAAAGAGTGTAAACCACCTCTACACTAGGACCCCTCCATCCAGGAAATCGTCTTTTAAACGTTACACTATACACTTGCTAGGGTTCAATTACGAAAATTCCACAAAGATGCAGTACGGACTTACACCTCTTAAACATACCTTCTTATGATTATCATGGAAAAAATAACCTACAACAACAACATATATAAAAAAACAAAATAAGATGCGCTACTCTGCTATAATTACATAAAAAAGTAATACATCATGGTATCCATTTTAATAAATCGGTCTATTTACACAAACAAGCATAAACAGAACGAGCTTCTGCGTAGGGGACTCTCTAACTCATCCTAAATATTGGAGAATAGTCGTACAATAAACATGCAATACCCTAACTGCATGACCAAGTTTGTAACAAATCGTCTGTTCTATATAAATAACAACCACGTCAAATATTGTATCAGGATGAAAGAAGATATAAAAAACACTATAAATAAACAATACAGAACTAATTAGACCTGAAATAATGTCCTATATTGTGGATACAAACGTAATATATTCCGATGTTGTATAAATAACCAACAGATTGCATTGAAGATGGAAATTCAACAGAGAACGTACAAAAATTCTAAGACATGGACTAAAACTCACGAGTTATAACAAAGCAAGAAGATTAATCTCTAGCATACCCAAAACATACATTAAAACCAAGATGAACGAGAATGAACTAGCATGTAACCAAACAACAACTAATGGGTATAAGATACCAAGACAAACGAGGGACATGACTGAAACCCATAGTAAATACGGTATAGTAAATACAAAATCTAATGAAATTAACCTCAACTCAGTCCAAAACAGGGCTAAATTAACATCTCTTTAACCAAAGAAACCACGTCTAAATCGAAACAGA
>SDVV010040511.1:0-10527 GCA_016164225.1 Gammarus roeselii | reverse complement strand
TACATATATATATATATACATATTTCTATATATAGCTATATATTTTATATATTTATACAGATACAGACAGACACTAGGCTGCATCCCCCAGAAAGGGGGGTGGCCGACAGCAAGCCGCACCTCACACCCTCATTCGCTCATACTCACACAACTTAGCCCTTTGGTGCTAAAGGGTCCGGCCGGTAGCCCCTCAACTTACACTCTGGGTCCCGAGTGCAGTCCGAGGAACAGTCGTCAGCAGCAGGGCCCAACAGTTTTCACTGGTTTACCCCTGCTGCGTCATAATGGCCGGGGCCCCCCCACCCACGACTATCCCGACAGCGGGATGCCAAGGGCGGGAAAGCACATCAGAGCAGCGTCAAAATCGACCATTCACAATCATTCTCCACTCACGCATGTTCATTGCATGCTCTCTCGCCACCTCCACATTCATGTCTCTCCTTCCCAACGCCTGCTTCAGACCATCCATCCACACAAACTTTGGTCTACCTCCAGGCCTGCGACCACTCGCCTCCGCATTACTCACCCTTTACACCAATCTCCTTTCATCCATCCTCTCCATGTGCCCGAACTATCTCAGTACACGTGAATCCACTCTGTTCTCCAATTTCTTCACCATCCCTGTTCTGCTTCGAACCACGTTGTTGGTGATCCGGTCTCTTAGCGTCTCTCCATCCATGCTCCTCAAACACTTCATCTTGAAAACATTAGACCTTTTTCTCTCCACTGCTCTCACCCCCCAAGCCTCAGCTCCGTAGAGTACAGTTGGGACAACAACACCCTCATACAGCCCTCTCTTTGCTTCCATCCCCAACGTCCTACAGCTCATTACTCTTTAGTGCACCCAACACTTCACATCCCTCTTTCACTCGCGCCTTCACTTCAGTTCCCACTAGTTCAGTTTTCTCCACATGGGAGCCCAGATACTTGAAACACTGTACTTCCTCCAAGAGCTCTCCATTTAGGGTGACACTAAAATTTTGCTTGCATCGACAGTCCTCGAGCATCTCATTACTTTACTCCTACACACATTCACTTGAAGCTTCCTCCTCTCACACACTCTACCAAACTCAGACACTAGCCTACATAGCTTCCCCTCCAAATCTGCAACCAGGGCCGTATCATCAGCAAATAGCAACTGACTCAACTGCCAACTCCGCCCATTCGCTTCCAACAGTTCCAAGCCCCAACCCAGCACACTCGCGTTCACCTCCCTGACCACTCCATCCATATAGAGGTTGAACAGCCAGGGAAACATCACGCAGCCTTGTCTCAGTCCCACTTTCACTGTGAACCAATCACTCACCTTGCTCCCCACTCTGACACATGCTTGGCTGTCAGCATAGAAACTCTGCACTGCTTTCCATGAAGGCCAGATCCATGAAGGCCCAGAACACATCCTTTCCTTTGGCAAGGTACTTCTCACATACCTGTCTCACTGCAAAAATCTGATTGGCACATCCTCTACCACCACTCCGAAAGCCATACTGTTCCTCTCCAATTGCGCAGTCCGTACAGTCTCTAATCCTTTTGATCAGCGCTCTCCTGTACAACTTACCAACCACACATAACAGACTGATACCTCTCGAGTTGCAGCATTCCTTTTTATCACTAAAGAGTGTAATGAGCTGTTGGACGTTGTGATGGAAGCAAAGAGAGAGCTGTATGAGGGTGTTGTTGTCCCAACTGTACTCTACAGAGCTGAGGCTTGGGGGGTGAGAGCAGAGGAGAGAAGAAGGTTGAATGTTTTCCAGATAAAGTGTTTGAGGAGCATGGCTGGAGTAATGCTGAGAGACCGGATCACCAACAACGTGGTTCGAATAAGAACAGGGATGGTGAAGAAGTTGGAGAACAGAGCGGATTTGCGTGTACTGAGATGGTTCGGGCATATGAAGAGGATGGATGAAGGAAGATTGGTGAAAAGGGTGATGAATGCGGAGGCAAGTGGTTGCAGGCCTAGAGGTAGACCGTAGTTTGGGTGGATGGATGGTCTGAAGCAGGCGCTGGGAAGGAGAGACATGAATGTGGAGGTGGCGAGAGAGCGTGCAATGAACAGGCGTGAGTGGAGAATGGTTGTGAACGGTTGATTTTGACGCTGCTCTAATTTGCTTTCCAGCCCTTGGCATCCCGCTGTTGGGATGGTCGTGGGTGGGGGGGGGGTCCGGTCATTATGAGGCGGCGGGGGTAAAACAGTGAAAACTGTCGGGCCCTGCTGCTGATGACGGTTCCTCGGATTGCACTCGGGACCCAGAGTGTAAGTCGAGGGGCTACTGCCTGGACCTTTAGCAACAAAGGGCTAAGTTGTGTGAGTGTGAGGTGTGCCTTGCTGTTGGCCACCCCTTTTTCTGGGGGATGCGGCCTAGTGTCTGTATCTGTGCGGGGTGCGGGGTCTGCACTATCTAGCTGAACAAAATTCATCAATGTGGGATGCAACACCAGGGAGGAGAGAGATGTTGGTTGAAGTGAAAAAATCAAAATGTAGTCACTTCTTTATAAATGCACCAAAAATTCACTAATCAAATTTTGATAACAAAACAATGCAGCTGTACTTGACTAGTTGGCCTCAATTGATTGGTGTAGTATGCATCAAAATAGACTGGCCTGTCTGCAAAATCCATTTATACAACCTTTTCGAATAAATCCGTCAATGAGCGAAAAAAAAATTCAATAATGAATGTGCACTAGGTCTATTTATTTATTCTCCTCTTTCCACTGATCTAAGTTTCATTGTTTTAACTCAAATACTTTTTGAAATAAACTTGAAATTTTGGAACAACAACAACAACATGATCAAGTTTATTTTCAGTTTCCTTATGGATAATAGTCATATTACTCTGATTACTTGACTTATAGCAATTGCTATCACAATATTTTGAAGAAATAAATCATGAAAAATCCAAACAAGAACAATAAATCCTAAAAAGCAATCAAAAATTTAAACAAAACATAAAAATATTTAGCTAAATAAGCATAAAAATCTAATGAATCGATAACAATCATGATTTTTTTTTTATTAAAGAAGAACTGAAAGATAACCAACCTTGACCTCAGAACCTCTTCACACTTTTGGTTCATTCTAATGATAATAAACTATTTCATGGGAGCTTTTTGATGTTATGTTCTTATATGAAGAATTTTGGTCAGTTCTCTTTAGGAAAGTCTATTTATTGAGTGTCACCTCTGTGAGTTAGCAAGCATGAATTAAACTTATCCTAGACTGAAAAACCTGGCTGGCTGTTCATTCTACCATCATGACTGTGTAGGTCGGCAAACTAAGAGTATTAAATAGTGTATCTTCTCTAAGAGTATTAAATAGTGTATCTCCTCTTTGTTCCCTTCATGTGCAGAAACCTTATTTGCTCCATATTTTGATGCAATACCCTGTTGATGTGCCTAGTGTTTTTTTGTTGTCGGACTGTGTCCTTCGATCAGTGCTGTTTCAATCTAAATTCATCACATCTCCAGTGGCCATACACGCAATTTCGAGCCTTATGCAGATGACTTCAAGCAATACTTGAAGACATTCATGTAATGACACTGAGCCTGCCATTCACGGCCCTGCAGAGAAGATAAAATACAGCTCGTTGACTGTTGCAAGGTCCTAGAATCATGGTTTGAATCACAATAGTGTGTTTCGTTGCACTTCTATGTTGATGCTCTGATTCTATCAACAAGTAGCTACTTTGGTCAAGGTAAAGCTTTAAAATTTGTCACTGCCCATATGGATGGATTGACTGATGTGGATGGATTAGCTGATCCTGATTAGGCTTCTAGTTTGAGGCATCTTGGCCTAGTTTCAATGAAAGGTTGTATTTTGCGATCCACTCCCACCAAGCACGGGAAGATTATTCAACTTGAGAAGGGAAAAGTGACCTGAAGGTATTTTTAATTCTGCTCCTAAGCTGCTTGAATCTATTCATGGCCACACCATCAAATTATTGACGCCAGTTTGTTTAACTGACATTAAGAAGAGAAAGTTTGGTGCCAGATTTAGCCAATTTGCTGTCTTGTTTGGTTTATTGTTCTTCTAGCTTCTGATTGTTCACTTTCTTGTTGGGATCTGGCAAATTTTGGCCTGGTTGCATCGTGGGGGATGCCCTTGTGTTCTTCAATATGCATATTTTGTGTGAGTTGATGTGTGTTCTGTTCTTTCCACTGTGTGGACAAGCCTTCTTTTATCAGTGTGAACTAATTCCAGTTGCTGTCTTTGTGTTTTAATTGCTATTTATACTCTTGCACATGCCCTTCTGTGCTAGATTTCTTGGTTTCCTCTGATCTAATTAGCTGGTCTGCAAGAGCTGATGGGGGCTGCCAAGGTGTGAAACACTGAGTTGGATGTCCGTGTGGATACAAGTCTCAGTTTCCACCATTATATTTACGTGGTTGCTGCAAAGGCTAGGTGATGTACAAACTGTTGAGATGAACTGTCAGGATTTACTCTGTTTTTATTCTGTCCTTATGTGCTCCGTATGTTTGTCTTCTTATTAGGTATGCAATGTGCATTTGGAACATTGGCTAAGTAGGGGTGTGCAATCTGCTTGAATCTATTCAAATACTATGCATCTAACTTCAATGGCCCAGATTGGTTTCCTGGTAAAAGTTGGCTCCTGAGGGCAGACCTGTTGGAATACTTCTCACCTTGGTTTCTCACCTTGGTTGCATCAAGACCACCCCACAGCCCAGCAAGGCCAGAGTGCAGAGCACAAGTGGAGGCTCAAATGCCACAGCACGCCAGACTGCAAAAGTACGACAAAATAATAGTGGAAAAACATCTGAAATTTTGTGCTTCAGGCAATTGATCATACAGCAGTTCAGCAGGTTCTGCTGAATGTTTTCAGTTGCTATCAAAATTGGTACTAGGAGTCATTTACTGGAGTTTGTTTCTCTCATGCTCCTCTGACTTCTTTGCGTGCTTCTTTGTTGTACAGTGTGCTGTTCTAGAATATATTTGTTCTTTTTTTTTATCATTCATGCGGATGGTTCATGTGATAGCCAATAGTGCGCACTAATTCCAGTTCCTATACCTGTGTTAACGTTGCTGTTCTCAATGACTGGCGCGCATGACTGTGCTGGCTTCCCCCGGCTCTGCTGCTCCTCACTTGCTGTGGTCCTGCTGGAGGGGGCTGCAAAAGTAAGAGACAAAGGTAAGCTTCTTCAGTGTGAGGTGTGATAGTGTGTGGACTAGCTTGCCTGCAAAGATAATTGAATCTTGCTCACTATAAGCAAGTCCTTGCTGATCTGATGGAACACAAAAGAACAAGACAATATAGCTGGGAGAACAAGTGACTGAGCCAACCACAGAGGTTGGTATGGGTTCAATCTTATGGGTTAGAAAACCCAGAATTGGGTCAACTCACCAGACTGATCCAGCACCACTCAATGGTAGCTAATAGGCGTGCAGTAATCGATCCCTGGTAGACAGAACTTCTACTGCAACTAAAAGTTATTTGGGATTAAACTGCTTAGTAATCTGGTGGCCTATTGCATCAAATGATTATGCAGAGATAATGTAATATGATAGGTTTACTTTATGATAAAGCAGAAGTGCAACAAGATGGTAAGCAACACTACTTACTGGGTAAAACAGGTATGAACTGCTAGCTCAGGTGCACAAACAGGATGACATAAACCTGTATACAGCCAAGCTGCTTACCAGTAACTACAGAGTTGGAATCACTTCAGGGCAGCCTCAAGCTTAGCTCAAATGGGCAAGGTAGCTTACACACTTCAGGTTGAGCAGTTACAATTAAGTCAAACAGGCTTGATATCTATTGCACACACCGTCAGTTGTCACCTGCAGCTACACCATGCCTGGAAGTAAGATAACTAAAGGGAGAGTGACTAAATCTGGTGCAACAGGTTAGCGAATTGGAGAATCATGAAGCAGGTTGATGGCAATAAAGATGGAGCACTAATACAACTGGTCAGTTGTGGCAGATAGGTTCTCGGTAACAGCAAACAGCACACCCCTGGAAAACAATCCCACTAGATCAAAGTGCTAGCCCAGTTGGATCATGTGCTAGTAGGGTTACATGACACTTATGTAAACAACCAAGCCGTCCAAGAGGGAGCCTACGAGCGATGCGGCCGTCCAAGAGGGAGCCTATGAGCGGTGGGCCGGTTATTGCAAGGTGGCCTGCTCGCGGTGGCGTAGCGTCAGGCGCCCTGGATGGAGTCAGCGTCCCGGGCTGAACGCCTCTTTGCGAAAGTCCCTCAACCGCCACTGTTCACGTCGCCGTCGACAAAACACCAGACACCAGAGCCACAACGAGCACACTGTTTTTTCCCTAGGAGGAAGTGAACAACTGTCGGCGTTCCTTCCCCTCCTCCTTCTCCAAGCGGGTGACATTGAACCCAACCCTGGTACCAACGCATACCCATCTCCCACCTGTGGGCGTCCTTACATACACCGCACTGGCGCGATCCAGTGCAGATGTGGGACCTGGACACACTACACAAAACAATGCTCTGGTGTCCACAACAATAGAAACATAGCATATGGGTGGCAATGCATTAACTGCCACCCAACCCATAACATCAATACAGATATCAACAATAACCCCATTCCCCCACACCAACACCTATGTGGTAATGAATGAGTATCTGTAAATATATTTTAATTTTGTGTTGTGACTAACATGATTGCTGTATGATCAGCTGCCTGAAGTACAGCATTCCAAATTTATCTGTATCATTGCTCTGCCTTGCTTTTGCAGTTCTGGAGTGATGTGGCATTTGGGCCTCCTTTCTTGCCCTGCACTCTGGCCTTCCCTGGGGTGCTGAGCAGTCTTGAAGACACCAAGGTGAGAAATTGCCTTTACCATTGCACAACTTCCCCTGGCCACAGTCTGGAACTTCAATCACTACACATACAAATTCACAAAAAACAATACAATATATTCAACGTATTCATCCCTTCATTCAGTTCATGTCCACCTCATTACATGCCCCACCTAGACTACCTTAACACAACCACTAACACCTTTGAACTAGGTGATTTCAACGCGCATGACCTCTTATGGTTTGCCTCACAGAGCGGTGACCTGTAGGGGCAGTGTTCTCGTTGATCAGCTGGATACACTTATCACACTGAACAACACAGACACACCCACTTGCAAACCGTTCAATCCCAATACACAACAGACTTCTCCGGACGTCTCATTCTGCTCCTTCAACTACACGCTATTCGCCAATGGGCGGTCTACCAGTACATTTCATCCGACCTCCTCCCAATGGTCATTAACTACCAACTTCAATCTCCAATCTACATCAAGCTCCCTCACACATTTTGAAACTACAAGAGAGTAGACTGGGACGAATACACAACATTGATTGAAATCACTCAACAAAACTTTGACATCACCCAATACACATCAATCAACACAGCCACAAAACACATCAAAACAGTACTAAACCACGCGTACAGACAACACTTACCGGGCTAGTTTGTTCCCCGTTTTAATCCATCCTTTTTGGCCAATATTAAGCAAAAAAATCAGCAGTAAAACCACCTCTGTAATTTACCCTCCACCAACGACCGAATCACTCTGATTCAAATTCTTAACGCAAAAATAGATACAGATATCTGGGAGCAACAGACGAACCTATGGCAGGAGGTGCTTGCAAACACTAACTTCCGAACCTTACCATCAAAGTTATGTAAACTCATTAGGGGCCTCAACAACACAAACCACATGCACACATGAAACCATCCTTCCACCTAACACCCACGCCATACTATCAGACCAACAATAAGCAGACAAACTCAACAAACACTAAGCAAACACTTACCACCTACCACACCACCCAGACAACAGGAGGATACTCAAACAGCTACACAGATTGCAGACTGATCCAAACGTGGAAACTCCCTTCACACCAGCCAAGACAATAGCCACCATCTGCCAGACCAAAAATTCCTCAGCAGCAGGCCCAGACAACATATCATACTCACCTTAAACATCTAGGGCCACACGCTGTTGTGGCCCTTGCAGACATCTTGAACTTTACGGTACTACACAAAACAATACCCAACATCTGGAAGCCAGCTTGTCATCCCCATCCTGAAACACAACAAAGTTCCTACAGATCCAGCCTCATACAGACCCATTTTCCTCCTCCCGGACTCCTCAAAAATCTTGAGAGAGAATTACTGCACACATCCCACTCTCTCCTACACAACGCGGTTTCAGAGCTCAACACTCCACCACCATGCTCCTCACCAACCTCACCCAGACCATCCATGAAGGCCTGAACAAAAAGAAGCCAGCCAAACGAACCCTGGTAGCTATGTGCTATCAACATTAGTAAGGCCTCCAACACAGTTCCAAGACACTTCTTCATAAACGAAATACTCAACACCCACATCCATCCAATTTATAACAAGTGGCTTGCTAATTTCCTCTTTGGTAGACATGCACACACTGTCTACTACAACAAACCTTTGTAAATCCACATTTTCCCCAATGGTGTCCCACAGGGATCCATGCTATCCCTCTCCTTTCTCAATGCCTTTACACATGACCTGCCCATTCCAACAGAACCTATCACCCACATCAGCTCATAGGCGGACGACCTCACAATAATTACACAACCCCACAAACACGAGACCGCAGCTGCACACCTCCAGCAGTATCTAAACTCCCTTGAAGTCTGGCTGCTGGACAACAAAATGAAGGTGTCTACAAGCAAATCATCTCTCACACTGTTGACTCGGGATAACGGTCAACACCGCATCCGCCCCCATGTCACGCTCAACAACACCCCCATTCCCTACAGCCCCACTACAACCATCCTTGGAATAATTTATGATATGGAGATGACATTTAAACCTCACATAAAACATTGGCACCAAAACCAGACCCAGACTGAACGTGTCTCGGGTACTCACTACAATCTACTACCGTCACTCCAAGGAATCAATTACAACCCTATACAAACAATTCAGCAGGCTTGTTATCTCCTATGCTAACACTGCTTGGTCCTCAGACCTTGCATCCACACATCTTAAATCCCTGCAAAAGATACAGAACACGGCCATGGGCATCGCAACGGCTTGCACGGACTACTCCTATTCCGCACTTGCATGAAGAAACCAAGGTCCTCTCTCTCAAGCATCATCTTGATATGAAAGGGACCCAATTCTTCTACAAGATCTCAGACCTGGCACACCCCTGCCACAACCTACTTAGCCCTTGTCCACCAGACACCTACATTACACACCGGCAACACTCTTCCGTTCCCTTAATGGGACCATCCCTGAACCTACTGATAACACATTTATGCACAAGCAAATACACACTTCACAGCTCTTGCAGTAGATGAACACAAAGTCAACACAATCTTGCAGAGCCACCCGCCTGGGGTGGACGTGGAGGAGTTGGGGCTGCCCAGGGGTGACAGGGTCCACCTGTTGAGGCTGCAGTGTGGGCACCACACAGCCCGACAGTCATACCAGCATAGACTGGGAAATGTCTCTTCTGATCTCTGCCTGCAGTGCTGGGGTTCACCTGAATGGGTCAAGAACGTCATGATGTCATGCCAAACTATTGCTTTTGGCAGGCTCCATCATAACATCACGTCAGTGCGTGCTCTATGGGAGTGCCCGCGCAACAGCATCAACTACCTCAGGGGTGCAGGCCTAATATAAGGCCTGTCACCAGCTGTAGAATTCCCAACCCGCACACATGTCGGTGGGTTCCCGGTCCTTGGGTTTTGCGCTGGTCCTGGCTTCTCCATCGCAGGGGGAGTTCAGGTTGAGCAACAACCATCAAGCATTTGCATCAAGTAGCTAAGATAGCAAGCAGCTACACAAGCAGAGGAGAGAAGTTGACAGGCTAGTAGATGCAGTGGCATCTATCATACTTGCAAAGTACAAGCTGGAGAGGAGAACGCAGAGCAGGCTGGAGAAACTACAGTTGCAACAATACTACAGGCAGAGTTAGCAAAGAGTGGGTAGGCTACCTCTGCATGGCAGTCAAGAACAACACTGGAGAGGTCCTCTGGCTCTGCTAGTGATAGACTGAGATCAGTAGCAGCCAATTGAGAGCATGCAGGTTGAGCCCATAACAGGGTGCCCCTGCAATAAATGACTGGGAATAAGGTATCCATCTTATCATAAATACTGTCCTCGAACCCAGGTATGTGCAAGAAGCACAGATAGCGGTGAAGTATAAATCATGCAATCATCTTGACAAATGAATAAGGTCCCTTTTGTTGGTCATATGGTGCAGCGGTGGGATATGCAGTTGGTGGGCGTGTGCGAGTCGTGGTTGACTTCTTCGGTGTCCTCATCCTTTGTTGATTTGCCAGGGTTTCAGCTGGTGAGGGGGGATGTGGTGGGGGAGGTGAAGAAGCATGGAGTCTGTTTGTATGTTGCTAACAATTTGAAGTTTGTGTCAATTGAGGTTACTTTACCCAATGTTGCTGCCATTTCCCTTCTTGACTATGATCTTCTGGTTGTGGTGGCCTACCGCCCTCCCTCCTACTCAGCTGAGGAGAATGCTAAACTGATTGAATTCTTGATGC